>WYDF02287187.1:0-16581 GCA_009867245.2 Adranes taylori
ATGGGCTGTTCGACCGCCTTCCAACAATGTAGCTGCAATACCAGAGGAAGCAAGTGCGAGTGCAATTCCATTCTGTACGCGAATTGTTGCTAAAATCAATGAAATTAAAAATGTAATTAATTTCCGAATAAACATGTGTTAAGCTCTGACACCATTTAAATATTTTATATGATATTTTCGCGAATTTTCCAATTTCTGGGCAATTTTTCTAATATTTCTCTCCTTAAAAACCTTCCTCGGGCTAATACGAACTGAATTTAAAAAAAATTAGCCAAATCGGTTCAGCCATTCTCGAATTTTGTGCTTAGCAACACATCTAGCTATTCATTTTTATTTATGTAGATTATGTTACAGCTTTAATAAATATGTTATTTGCGTAGTAAAATCAAACAAATCTTAATTAGTAATATTAATTTCAAACCGCACTACATGCTGATATTCTTCCAAAATAAACTAAATTCAACAGTTTTTTTATTTATAAGACTTATAGATTTTTTATTTATAAAGTTGATTCTTATGTTGTAGATTTAATATTTAAATAAAATAAGCTTCGCAATTGTACTCAAAACATGAGTTAACAGGTATTTTAAAATTATCTTTTGCTTAAGAGTGTTTTGTGTTTTTATAGTGTTTTGCAAAATTTTTTTTAAGTACGACTTTTAAAGAAAATCTTAATCTGTGAACAGCTTTTGAATTCTATACGGCGATATGAATACGCCAGTAATGAGATAGGTAGGTCAGGATAGTTTGAGTTAGCTTGCCCAGCCAGCACTAGGTTATATTCACCTATTGAAAATACTCTCATATTATTTCGTATTGTTCATGCATCTACATAGAATTTATCTCGAAAATTATGATTCAGATTAAAGTTCAAAGCTAAATACATAATATCACATTTAAATTTTATATATATTTTACGAGTACATAATTTTATATGTACTCGTATAACATGTAAACAATAATTTTTATCAGTTTCCATTTCTAACTTATCTTCGCTTGTTACAGGATTTAATTCTTTGTAAAGCAGGATCGCAGTTCTTGTATTATTTTCTTTACGTAACCACCATGCATCTGGCGCTCAACCCTCCTTTTCATGCGAATGGAGGGTTGTCATCCGCGTCCTTAAACCACGCGCCTAAATGTGTTCCCCGACAAACGCTCCTTTATTCAGGAAGCAATTGAGCAAGTCTCCAAACAACTCCTCCGCAGAGAGACCTATATTTCCTTCCACAACAATAAAGTCTCAATTGTTACAATGGACTTGTACTTGTAATCGGTACGTTCAACTCCAGTGGAAGGCGCCATAAAATTGGCACTATCAGAAATCTTCTTTCCTCTAACAAAAACCAAATTCTCCTCATAACGGAGGAAAATGTTAAATCCGACTTTAATATATCAAACAATCACGTCGTTCGACGCAACAGTCTTCGCGGAGCAATTAGAGGAACCGCACTGACAATCAGCAAACCACATTCCCAGTTTGATAACCTTGAATGTCTAGCAGCCAACGTCCATTTCACTAATTCTACAGAGAAGATTTTCTCGTATTACAACCTCCCATCTGGAAATATCCCTCAAATATTTTTAGAATATTTTTCAACACTTCCAAACGCCATTCTAATGAGCGATTTTAATACGCGCCACAGAGATTTTGGAGACAGCCAATAATAGTAATGGCGAAACATTAATTCATTGCATAACGCTATCTCCATTCAAATAATCAGGAACACCGAACCATTGGCAATGGTGTCTCGATTATTGACCACATCATAATCACAGAAAATTTAATCCACCAAATCGACTCAGAATATTTTGCCGGCACGTCAATTACTTCTGAATATTATCCGCTCTTAGTCAAGACTAATCTTGATACCCGAACCCGAACCACCTCCCACACAAACCATCATCAGAGATTTTCAAATAGCGAACTGGCAGTACTTCCAGAAACGAATAATTCAGTTCACCCCAATGAACAATCCCATCTCTTCTGCTAGCTAGATAGATGAAACAGTAACTCATTTATAGCAAATCATTCAAAATTCCACATCGTAGAGCATCCCCCTAAAATTTGTGCCCTTAAATAGGCATCCCCTTCCTTGAGGAATCTTAAAATTATTCGTTGGGCACAAAGACCCAGCCATTAAAACAGAGTGTAATCGTCTTAATGCTCTAATCCGTCGCAATATTGTTGCATATAGAGAGGAATGCTGACTTAACGCCACTTCAAAACTTGATTACCGTAAAACATTCGACCTCAAATACTATCTAACCAATTCGCAAGGACGACAAATAAATAACCCGCTAGAAACAGCCAACTATTTTTTTGAACATCTTGAATCAACCTAGCAAATTCCTAACAACCCAATCAATTTCTATTTGATACGAACAACTATGTCCGGACTTAGATGGTCGCTACACACCAATTCCATATTTTTCTGAAAATTATGATGTCATCTTCATTACCAGTTTTGAAGAAAATACTCCAACACTCAAATTGGGAAAAAACACAGCTCCCGGAATCGATAATCAAACCAGTCGCATTTAACCAGACACCATTCAACTTGTCAACGATGTTGGGACATTTCCCAGCAGAATGGAAGTCTGGCCAAACGGTCATGATTCCCAAACCAAGGAAAGATCCCAGGAACGTTTCGTCATCTCTCCTAATAACACTTCTTAACATGATAAGCACAACCTTTGAAGGAATAATCACAGCTCGAATACGAAACGTTTTGGGAACCAACAAAATCCTATAAGATAATCTGTTTGGTTTTAGATCCTCACGCTCTACTCATGATCACCTTGTGAAACTCCAAACGGACATTACTCTTTAAACATCGCACACTGTACTTGGGCAATATTTCTGAGCATCAGAGACCACAAGTGCCACAGCGCCCTTTATGCAGACGACACAGCATTTTGAGCCTAGAACAAATCAAACGAAGCCAGCCAATTTCTGCTCTAAGAGTATGATTCCGGGGGTGTGACCCCAAAACACGATGACACACTTATAACACCTACATAAGACCTATTATTGATTACATACCAATTCTTTATTCTAGTGTAGCCAACAACCAAGTTCACAGTCTAATCTCATGTGAAAGGAGAATCTTACGTAAAGTAAACCGTTTACATTATCGATTTCCTAGCAACATTCTATACAAGCACTGCTCGGTCACACCCATTTCTGATCGCCTAAAACATCTTCAATCCAAAAACCCCCCACAGGCACAGCGCCGAAAACAACATAATAGCCTACCAGACAATTTAGTACCACTGAGGCACATCAAACCACTGTTTTAGGCGCCCAAAAATTAAATTCTCCCACCCCTCTACTCGAATTATTAGATCAAAGCAACATCCCCAAGACGATTTTCAGGAAATCCTAGAATCCATCCCACTGTGTCTTAAATAACCGCCATAGCCGAGGAGCTAACATATATAAAAAATTTAAAACAGGACTAAACAAATAAAAAAAACAGTAAAGCACAAAAGACAATATAAAAGTAATTTATTAAATTATAAAAAAAAATTATTAAATAAATTTATATTGAAAAGGCAAAGACGCCTTCGCTAATAGATCACTGTTTTCTTTAATAAAAAATTAAAATGTTTGTAAGTTAAAAAAACTTTATTGCATTGCTCTTGATCATAATTCTAAATACAGCACTGGAAAACTAAAACTTCTCAAACGCATTCAGAAGAACTAAAATCTACATTGCTCGAATTGCTGAAAGGAACGCATCTCTTTTCGCTGCCAAATTGACAAAGCAACCTGCACATAAAAATACGAAGAAATCATCCCGGAATTGGATACAATAAAAAAAAACCGAAGCGAAATCTGCATAAGGTAACGCTAGGAAGGAAATGCCCGTTACGCCGTTAGGAAAATGATGGGGGAGTAATAGTTTCCTTTGGGGAATACACCAAACTTGAAAACACTCGTATTGAGAGACCATTAATACCTCATATACTTTCCGTGTAGATTTTGTGTAAATTTTTAGTCGCACAGGATTAGTAGTAAAGGAATTCCAACTTATAATGTATTTTAATTTATTTACTGAAAAGCATTGAAACAAGCAACAATACATCTTGTATTCATTGTAGGATAACATAGTATTATAATAAAAACAAGAAAAATACATAATAACAAAAGTAGCTAATCTCGAAGTTTGTAGTGAGTATTTGTCACTGGTGATTGAGGTTCTTTTTTTTCTTGTGTTGTGTTTCTTTGAAATTTATTGTTTTAAACAATTTAGTTAGTTTCTTTGGATTATTCAAATGATTAATATAATATAAACCGGCCATATAAATTTAATTCTTAGAAAACTTTCTAGCCAAAACATATAAAACGGGAACGAAGAGAACCGACAAAAGAAAAAAAGGGCACGCATCTTTGCAAAACATTTACATAATGAAAAAGCCATTAATGCCAAGCATTCGGCTTCGTAAATTTTTATAATTTCTAACCGTCAACTTCTATTGATTTTGATTCCACAGTTTCTAGGCATTTTGCTAGCAAAGCTTCTACAATTTTCATTTCGGAGGATTTTCAGTAAACCGTTACGATTTTCGCCCTTATTATTTGAAAGGTTTTAACAGTCCTCTCCTATTAGCCGTCAAAAGAAATTTGCAGGGAAGCGCTGATTGCACAAAACCAACGAGAATATCAGCGAAACAACCCCTAAGACATCCACCACAGTCGCATGCGGACAGCGCGCCTTGTGGTAGATCTACCCAAACCAATTCCACCACCAAGCCAACCAGACACTTATTTGTTTTTGATATCCGGATCGTCGATTTCTCCAACACCTCGAGACGACGTAGCGTTACCTCCAACTCAAGGAAAAGATGGCTCTATCCAGTGACCCGCGAAGACTATCATCGCTGCCTCTTCTGGTATTACTTAGTAGATAGTGACTAAGATTCAGTAAATAACACGACGTCATAACCCATTCAATCAGGTATTACAGTTTTTCTTCAAGACGTGCCATATTTCGTTACATTACACATCGGTTGGATGGTATCCCAATGGTTGAACAGTATTCTCATCATCTTCAACAATAAACAGACGTATCGAGCATGTATCCTGCCCAACATCAACATCCATATATTCGGACATTGACGAGTCGAAAGAGTTGTACAGTTTTACAGACAGATATCTTTCAAACAAAATTTTCTTGATTAAAGTTATGGAATTTTCGGAGAAATAAAAGTATTTTAAAATGGTCAAATAAAATTGAATAATGTACAGTGTCAACAGCCTTACAGTATGTCTACATCTGTATGCTTTTCCTTTTCTCATCGCTTTCAGCATGAGGCAAGGAGAGACAAACGCATCAGCTATTGGTTGCCAGCTTGCATGCCAATACGCACGTACATTCATAACTTGGTTATTCTTTCAACTTTGTATGAGCTTGGCAGTAATAACTGTTACAGAAAAACGGGACGTCGAATTAGCCGCTAGGAAAAACCTGAAATATGCAATCAAGCGTAGCCAAAAGAATTGCTGGAATAGACTACTGGAAGGAAATGATGACCCGTGGGTCTACCATTGAAGATAGTAGCAAAAAACTACACAAGAAAAAACCTAATCCAGATAACGTGGTGCAAGTCATAAGTACTCTTTTCCCAACTCACCCAGAGAGAAGAATAATAGTGATCAACGTAGAGCCTACAAAGGATCCACTATTCGAACTCAAAGAGATAAAGTATACCGTCAGAGGAATCAAAATAGGTAAAACACCTGGATACCAAACTAGACAAGATACCAAACGAGGTTCTGAAAATCCTAGGCGAAAGCAACCTAGACAGCCTACGGCAAATATTTAATAACGGATTGGCCAAAAGTAAGTCCCAAATCAATGGAAAACTGTAGAGTTAGTCCTTATCCAAAAATCTAAACCTGCAGAATCAAATGTAATGGCATATAGGCCAATATGCCTACTTAATAGGCCCATATGGCAAAAATTCTCGAAAGGCTTTTGGTTAATAGAATTAACGATATAATAGACAACAAGCTTGCAAAAAATCTATTTGGGTTTACAAGAGGTCTCTCAATAATGGATGCAATCAAATACATCCGCAATATTGCAACATAAGCAGTCCAGGGTACACCGCAAAACAGGAAATTATGCGCATTGGTAACTACAGACGTTAAAAACGTCTTTAACTCTACATAACATATTCTTCAATCACTCAAGCACTACACGTTCTAGCTTACCTACGTAAAATGATTGACAACTATTTAAGAATGCTGTACACTTCGTAATGTGCTCTACGATGGGCTCATGAGATTGACAGTCGCGGCTAGAGTATGGCTAGTCGGATACGCTGACGATGTAAGCCTAATAGCATAGCAAAGGAACCCGCTAAGCTTAAATTTGTAGTTAAGAGAATACTATTCCTCATAGAAGAGTTGATGTCGGATGGTAGACTGGAGAAGATCGGTCCTCATAAAACAGAAGCGCTCTCCTTCTCATAGGGAAAAGAAAGTACAAAGGTCCAATTATACAGATCTAAGAGCAAGAAATAAAGGTTGTAAAGTCATTAAAGTATTTTGCAGTTACCATAGTGGCTTTTGGTTCTCTAGTCACATCCGTGAAGTGGCGGACTATGATTCGAAGAGAGCCTCCCAACTATCTCGATTAATGTCTAGAATGGGAGGATCAACAACTCTGAAGAGGCGTATACTATATAAGGTAACGGAGAGAATACTATTATACGCTGCGAAAATATGAGCAGAAGCTATGGACAATGCAAGGACTACGGGGATACTCTCAACGGTACAAACATCCGCTCTTACGGTGTCTCACCAATAAAACTCTTAGTAAAAGAGCGCCAAATGATACGTACGCAAAAGGACCAAGCGGAAACAACGGAAGGACTAAAAGCTAAGGCTAGAAAAGGCCTTATGACTCAGTGGCAAATGGAATGGGAATGATCTACTAAGGAAGAGTGGACACGGCGACATACGCAACATAAGCACCCGTACCAATAGGAAACACGGCAAATTGACCTTTCTCCTGACACAAATGATCACCGGCCATGGTTGATTCGGGTGATACTTAGAAGGAATAAACAAAAACCAGAATGTCAGCATTGCGAAAGCCCTAATCACGATTCAAATCACACCATTTCTGAATGCACAGCGTGGGAAATGGAAAGAATAACATTAAAGCAACCGTTGTGAGAGGACATCCAGCAGAGGAATATAATAGCATTCAGATAAAATCAGAGACAAACTGGAGAGATGCTGAAAAATTGGTCAGTACGGTGCTACGAATAAAAGCGTTGATCTCTGAGATGAGAGAAAGGTAAGCACAAAGAACTTGAAACAGCGCATATGAAGTGACGTAGAAGTCGCCTGAACTCCGAATCCGAGAGAACTCCACTACTCGCGACGAGAGAGTAAGGCAATGGACCTGAACGGAGCTACCATAAAGAACGCGCAAGTGATAGCGTGGTAGTTTCTGATGTTAGAGAGCCACTTAGGCTATGCTCTAGGTCAAATAAAAAAAACTTTGTGTGAGCTTCCCGTGGATGATTTGTTTTTTTTTTTATTTCGATACTCTTTTTATATTTATTTTTTCTCCATCATCAGACTGTATTATTTATTTTAACTATTGTTTTAAATCTACATACTAAATACTGCCAACAAAACTTTAAGAAACTAATAAGCAACAAAACAAATGTAAAGAAAGCGACAGTGGAAGTTGATAGAGGTAGAGGAGGCAACCAATTCATCAAAGTAGCTACCAACCACTTGTTCAACAAAGACGAAGTAAATAAATTCAAAGAATCTCGTCACTAAAACTAAGAACCCGAACGAATCGGAATGTAGAAAGGAAAGAGGAAGACGATAGCGCATAAATGTGGATGTACCTTTACTCCTATCTATAAGTACTAAAATTGTAATTAATCCTCGATCAGTAGTGTTTAGAATATTGTCAGTAATATTTAATAGAAGGAACATAATAGTGCTGCAACTATGCCCCTTCTGAGATCCAGATTGCACTTTGCAAATAAGATTATTAGTTTAAAGATAACTTATAATTTCATTAGTTATAAATAACTTTAGATGAAAATGAGTTTTGTAATCTCAATAGTGTCCAAGCCATGGACAGTGAAATATTATCTTAATATTTATTATTTGATGTATTTAATTTCCTTGATTTTCATTTATATGAAATTACAATTATTGTACCTATAAAATAAATTTATCTAAGCTATTATTGATAACAACAGAAACAATGGTTATTTGAACCATATGTTTATAATAAAATATTACGATTATTTAATAAAGCAAAATATAGGTAAACTATTTGGATACATGTTAAATCAATGTCATTAATACAATATGCAACTGTATGTGTAATAATTATTATTATAGCGACTTGCAGTTTTACTTACCTACTTAATTTAAACACATTGGTGTATGTTATAAAAATGCACACGAATAAGATATTCATTATTCAGGATATATCACGTATTTTAATTATTTAGTTTTTAATATATAAAAGACTCTTACTTGTTAAATAAACTGAGATTTACTGGTTAGTTTTCAACAGGTGTGTTTAACTCAGCTCGCTTCAATCTAACAGTAGGCTCCATAGTAACTTGAATACCATCTTGTTAGGAGCCAAAATTGTAATTTACGACTACCCTCTTGTTCAACTAGTAATGTCACAAATTTCTATTGTAAATTCATTTAACAAAATCAGGAAATGCATTTGCTCTTAACAATTGAAAGCAAGACCTGTTTGATCTCTACTACAGATAGATTATTTCCAATCAGAAAAAATCAGAAGTTAATCAATGTAGTTGAAAATGGTAATATTATTCATCGAGCAAAGTTGAAGAAATTGATTTGTTACACGAGTTAAATGGAGCACATAACTCCGTTTAACTCAACTAATTTCATTTATTTACTATCTGTATTTAAATGCTTATAAATGACCTAATCCAAACTGTTATTCCCTGATATTAATGTATTCATTACGGATTTATGGAAATAGTATATATGTGTTGGAAAAGTGATGATAAATATGTTTTTGAAAAGCGTCCAGATGTTCAGCTCCAACCGAGATTTTCTTTCTGTTTATGTAAAGACGAAAATAGCACATGCAGTGACAATGCCAACAACATCAGGCTCGTTAAAATATTCTATAGCATCCCTGATGTGTCAAGAGAAAGATGTGTTCATAATAGGGACAGCTAAAGGAGAAAATGGAATTGAAACGTAGGAAATGCAATATATCGAAGTTGTACCTATTTCTAACGCTCTAGATGAAAAGGTGGTTATTGCCTGATCGTGTGATGTATTGATGCTTCTTAGCTTTAAGATTTGCCATTATTATATAAATAAATCAAAATTCATTCTTTCACGTAAAAAATATATAATGCATTATTATAAAAAAAATGTTTATTTATATTAGTTCTAATAAGGCTGGAGGCTTGTGCAACATATACAAAACTAAAATAATATCTCATGTTATAAATTAAATGTATTCTCTTAACTGGTTTGTTTTCGCAACTGGTTTCGCTTTTAAAAAGCATCATCAGACGAAACTACAGAAAATAAAATTGCATAATAATTAAAATAAATAAGTAAATCTAATTTACGTTTAACATCAATTTAACAAAATAATAAACAATTACTTGTCTGCCTTTTTTGAGTGCATTTTATATGCTGTTAACTTAAAATACTGATTAGTTAATAAGTTTGTAGATTGGTGATTCTGGGAAATTAAAATATGAGGATAGGAGAATAGGAAAGTGAGCCTTCAACTTATGATGGAAAGTATGAAGAGAAGAAGTTAAAAGATAAGATACTTGATGAGAATAGCAAAGGGGAAGAGATTTATAGATTGTGTGGAAAAAAAGGAATTCGTAATTGGATGCATGCATGAGATAGAGTGAGTGAAAAAACAATTAGAAGCCACCCAGGAGAGTCGTTAATTGATTATGCATTGATGAATAAAAGAGCAGCAGAGAATATGGGTAAAATGAAGATAGGGGAAAGGTGTGAATCGGACAAGTTACCGTTGGAGTTGGAATGTAACTAAATGGAAGCACTGGAGTTGGAATGTAACTAAATGGACAAGATGAGAAAGAAAATATAAATGGTTGTCAAAACGAGACAGGGTTTAGATGAGACAACAAGAAATTTAAAGAAACATTGGAACAAGAGGAATGGGAGACGATGCAAGGTGTAAATGAAGTAGTGCTGTGAATTAGGAGAAATTTAATGAAGAGCCACCAAACCAGAATAAATCAAAATAGGGAAAGATGTAGTGTTTTCGATGAAGGATAGATGAAATAGAAGAGAAGTAAAGGAAGAAATAGAAAAAATGTAGAAATGAGAAATGAGAAATAAGAGGAATAGAAAGAAAGAATTAAAGCGCTTAGTTATGAAAAAAGTGTAGATGTATTTAAGAATGAATGGAGCTATTAAAGCTGAAAAAGAAGAATGTATGGTGAGTATAAATAACTGAGAATAGAAATGCAAATTAGATATGGATAGGGCGACCACGAAGTATGAAAGAAGATGAAAAGAGTATGAAGGGGATGTGAATGAAAATGAGGAGGATGAAAATAAAATTGGGGAATACATAAATAAATAAGAAAGAGTAGGGGAGATTAAAAGAATGAAAAAAGGAGGTGACATTGGACTAGATTGAATTCCTATACAGGTGTAGAGTTGTTTAAGTAAGAAGTGTATAGAAGCGTTAGTAAGAGGGTTGAATAAAATCTGGAAAGGAAAAGAGAGGATTTCTGCTGAATGGAAAGAGAGAGAGAAAGAGAGAGCGCGCGCGAGATAATTCCACTATTTAAAAGACGTTAAATAACAGATGTGATCAATTACAGATTTTTTGGAAAGATAATCTACAAAAGGTTTATAAGATTTTCAATCAGAAAAATGTCTTGTCGAGAACTTAGAATGATGTTATAAGTTGTAGAAGTGCGGTAGTTGATTTTGTGATATGAAACTATCTGTTAAGACAGGAGTTGTGTAAATTAGATATGCAATACATGATGTTCCTGAAGAGAGCACTTGACAAGATTGTAAGGGATAAGCTATAAAAAAGGATGAAAGAAATTGGGTACTAAGAGAAATAACAAAACGAAGGGTAATAAGAGAAATATACGGATGAACAAAGGTTAGAGCGAATAAATAAATATATAACATCTTGATATTTGCAAATTCTCATCCACATTGCGTTCAAGAGGTGAATTATAAGAATTAGATTTTCAGAGGCTTATAGCGTACTGATTGAGTGTCAGATTCGTAACCTGATGCAATGATGTCTTACACATATAGTTGGAAAAAGAGAAGGTGTTGATAACATCTATAAACCTATGCCAGAAACACGTGTTCACCTTCCTCAATTTTTGAAAAACTAATTCTTACAATTTCCTTATCGTTTGCAATTTTCAAAATTAGACCCATCTATTAAATAAGTCGTCTTTCTGCGAGAGAGTAAATACTACATACATACATTCTTTATTTAACTTTAAAGTAGTTTTAATAATTTTTGTAAAATAAAAATAATAATTGTTTATTGAATACTAGTTTCTTATTTCCTATATTATTTTTATCAATCTAGTCTTATATGAGTATGTAGTTGGAATTTAAAACTTTTAGTAAATAAACTTAGAAAGCAAGTATAGAATAGTGAAAGGAATTTGTCGTATATCCCGAAAACCTATTAAGTTCTGACATTCACACAAAAGAATCAATATATTACAGTTTAGGTAAGAGAAATCTACCGTACGATGTGAAACGTTGCGATAATAGTAAAAGGTACATATATATCTAAAACATTTAAGCGTGTATTTTTAAATTGATATTAACTTGGATGCTGGATTAAACAAGACATTAACTGCATATGTACTCAAAAATTTTCTAGTTTCAAGCAAAACTTGAGTCACTGAAAAATTAATTGCATTATAAAATATTTCAGAACAAAATCGATTTGTGACAAAAATAGACCTGATAGTGGTATTTGGCGATGTATAGAAACTTTAGTTCCTTTTTCTAGAAGATGTTAGTTGTTTAGTCTCTAAGCTAATAATTCTGCCTCCTGCCATTGGCAAGTGGCATCAACGATTAATTTATTAAGTTTAGCTTATTGATTTTATGCCATTCTTGAGATATTTTGCCAAAATTTGTACCTCCATTTTTATTTTGTTCTGGAGTTAATTACATATTTTTACCGTTAGAGTTGTCATGGTTTTAGGAGACCTTAGAACAGGAAGATCATTAGTGTGTGCAACAGACCTAAGAGCTAGAGATATTCAGAGTAGAGCTAGTTTGCTTAATTTTTGATAATGATTTTAAAAAATTTATTCTCTATGTGTAAAGATAAAAGAAATGACAATCAATTCGTTATAATTTGTTATAGATATAAAAACAGTAAATTATTTTTAGTACCTAAATAAAATCAATTACATTTTCTACTTGAATTTTAAAAATAGAAATTATAATCTGCAGAATGAGGTATATAAAATTTAATGGCGTCTTTTACGAGGTAGCTATTAGCATTTACAGCATCCATAAATGCATAACTGATAAGAACAGGAAGCGATGTGTATCATTCACAATAAAAATTTATTATTCCCATCTTTATTTTCTAAGCGCAGGTTTCTTATGTATATTTGTCAAATCCATAGAATAATATACATTCAACAACTTTTTCCATTAATTTTTCTCATTTTTCCCACATTTTATTCTGCAAATAGCAATTGTCACAAACAGTTCCAATTTCTATGAACTGAACGTTTGTTGTGAAGTGTCAAGCACCAAGTTTTCAAACACTAAGTAATCTTTTTTTCTAACCCACTTCCAATCGGGATTATATAAAAATCAAGAGAAAAACACGGTCTATATACTATCAACCACACAATTTAAATTTTAAACTACATAATGTAAAGTAGAAAGTCAGTATGTGATACACATAGATTAGAGCTGCGCAAAGACTGTCCGACGGGCGGGCCCCAGCCTGGGCTCGGACGTACTGTTGAAGCAACTCTGGCTTTTAGGGCGCTTGGGGCTGAAGGCGGGCGGACTGAATATTTTAGGATTCCAGGGCCTTAAAGCTTTATTATCATAAATTAATCATTTTAGAACGGTTCGGGCACACTCTGTGTGTCTTTTAGATTGTCTACTTATTTCTGTAGTAATTACTGGAATTCTTGTTTCCCACTCTCTTCTGTAAATTGAATTCTTTCAAAAATGTTCTCCAAAAGCAATTGTACAAACGAATGTGGGGGGGGCTGCAGGGAGAGAGAGGGGGCTTCTGCATGGCTAGCTCGGCTGGCTTTATCTGCCCTGGCTGGTCGCCCTGACAGGCCAGGCTGTCCAGTTGGCTGCTGCTGCTGGACATCCTGGCCTGTCTTCGAGTTCGCAAAGAACTGATTTTATATGCTTAAAAATCTCGGTTTTATAGACAGAGGCTATTCACTCAATTTTCACTCTGTATACAGGTTTGTGTGTGGTCATTCACACGACATTTCATTGCCGTGACCCGGTCCATTCACATAAGTCCATGCAAATTTTAATAGAAATCAATAGTTCACAAAGCAGTAGCATACAGCCGGTGTACACAGGTAACGGCGCCAACATATTCCATATAACACATCATACAATAATATGGCAAACAGTGTGTGAAATCAACACTTTTACAGACTCACGCATCTAGCGTGCATACATTATAATAGATAGTTAAATGGGCATACTCTTGAACACACAGGCCAGTAAAGTAAGTGTCAGCTCTCTCTCTCTGGTTCATACAATTAGATAGGTGACCAAATATCCTCACTTAATATACCTGGAATTATGTACTTATCCCAAAATAGATAATATGTTCTGCTAACAGCGGTAGGAAGCTTGTTTGTTTAAATTTTCAATCGGAATAAATAATTCATATTTACTATAAATGCGTTTAAATTTAACAATTGACGGTACCCCAGTGCAGCACCTTTACATAATTTATCTATTCAATGTATTTAATTTATGTCTGGTAACAAGGTTTGTTACAATATTCTGCATTTCCAGTCATATTCCTTCAACCAATATCTACTTCCTCTCTTCATTCTGTCATGTCTACAGCCCGCTGTCATTATTTTCTCTTTTTTGTTTTTCTCAGATGTGAAACATTTGCACATCTGCAACTCATCGTGCAACGAATTGTAATTCCTGTTATACTCACTCGAATTCTTTCATTCCTTTCTTGTATTCCACATCTCTCATTCTAAATTCCACTTCTTGCGCAATATTCCTACCACCATCCTTTATTATTTCATATCATGTATCCCATCTTACTCATTCTCTTACTCCCATCTTACGGTGAATCATTCTCAATGATTCACCAAATGAATCTTCCCATACATATATCATTCACTCCACTGCCACTTTTGCTTTCCTAGCCATCATCACCACTTTTCTAGACTTTTATTTTATATTTGATTGAAATGTATATTTTAATCAGTCCTTTGGAAGTAGTCCGGTCTTACATATTAAAGAAATGAATAACCGCACGGATTTCAAAGCATTTTGAAGGCGAACTCCAAGAAAATTTAGACCACAAATTGCAGTAGATCAAGTAAAATTTCTTTAAAACTCATAAACGAGACAAGCAAGTAAATGAGTAAAAATTCTAAACTCTTGGCACCTGTTTTTCAAAGGACCAGCAACACAAACCCACACATGACGAATTGTAAAATGAAAAGCAGAGTGGTGAAGACTAATAGAATCTCCAATCATGACAAATAAATTATCATTAAAATCATTGCCAGGTGCACAGTACAAATCAATCAGGCATTACATTGCAAAAACCAACTACTTGAGCCCTGGTTCTTGTTCCAATCGACAGTGAGCTAGTAAAATCGATGCTGCGCTAAAATCGATCATACTTTCAAATTTGGCAGAGGAAACCAAGGAACAAGAATTTGTCTCAATTGGGCAGCATTTGGCAAATTCTTAATGACAGTTTAATTCTTAATGACAATTAGAAAAGAGTAGCTTTTGATTCTTGTATACTACTCTTTGCATGGAAACTAATGCCAACAGATGCTGCCATGAAAAGATGGATGCTGTAAGTATCCCTTCACGACCAAATCACGAGGAGAAATGGCAAACACTGTAATAGCAATCCGCATGGCACGTGGCGCACATGATAGATGGCCGACAGACACGCCGAGTACCCTTGTGTTCGTTTAAGAACAGGGCTCAAAACTACAAGAGTGTTGTGGACAAGTGGACTATCTCGTGTCAGGTACGGGCAAATATTGGATACAGCTCCACAGCTCCAATAGTAATGGAGGATAATGGAAAGGTCCTTCACCTAGAACCAGATGGAAAGAGGCGGAAAGTGAGTAAAGGTCCATAACCAGGATCATTTCCTTATGATGCGTATTGAGCATAATATCGGATCGACATTCATGATTTATGGCTATCAACTGAATTCCTAATAGCCCATTTTTCCTAATAGCCCATTTAAGTAATTATCTAGAGTTACATTATTTAGTATTTGGAGCCATTTTATTAATCTTGAGCTTTATTTACTTATAGTCCTTATGTTTTTCTCTTATATATTTGTGACTAAATAAATTTGATTTACAACAAACGTTTGGCAAAAAGTTCATGAATGGGCATTTCTACATTTTACGTTCTGTAAGGTGATCGCACTAGGTGAGTTCTTCTACGCCATTAGAGATCTTTTATCTCTTATTCGGTCGAAATTTCCAGCGATTAGCATCACTTCATATTCAACAAAAAGCTCTCTGTGAGGTTTTCTAAGATCGCTTTGTTTCACTCCATCATATTCTCGCGCTTCTCTGTTTTTCTCCTGAAATGGAGATCTATTTTTTGTTTTCTTCCTACTTCTTTCACTCCTTCTTGGTACCTTAAACAAGCCAATATCATTTCTATGTTTGACTTTTCAAATCTATCGCACTTTAACTATAAGATTGTATCTAAATGATTTCTTTTGTTTTGACAAATTATACTTTAATTTTCTTATTCTTTCGTTTTACTGAAAAACCTTTTTCTGTTTCGGTGATGAATATCTCATAAGTGATTGTTCTAATTGAGAGTCTTGTGTCTTGTATAGTTTGTCAAATTGAATATATGCATTCATGGACCTGTATGTAAATCTATTGTAGTAATAAGTTATACTGATAGCGCTTGTAAACATCTAATAGCATCTTTGTTCTCATTGAATAAAGAAAAATTTCAATTTCCATTAATTTTAGATCGTATTCGGTCTTTAAATAAACTAACGTACGACGCAGCTTGTTTTGGAGCTACGCTCCTCGTCAGGCACATATGTGTTTACTCTTTGTGCATCAAACTAACATTATACTATGGGCATTATACTTAAAAATGGTGTATTTTTCTATTGTATCTTCGGCATTTGAAAGAGCATTATAATGGAAATTGGCCTTCATACCTATTTCACAAATAATTAGTTATCCATCGACATCGTGTAGATACAGGCGAGCAAACAAAGGGAGATCCCGGTGGTCAGGACCTCCCCCCCCCCCTCCTCTACTCATCAGATTACAATCGCGGAAACT
>WYDF02287198.1:0-16580 GCA_009867245.2 Adranes taylori
AGATAGATAGATAGATAGATAGATAGATAGATAGATAGATAGATAGATAGATAGATAGATAGATAGATAGATAGAAAGAATAATATTTCTTACACATACATTTAACATCATCTACCTCATATTCATCGAGTCATCAAATTTCCACTCATTCTTTAACCGCTCAGCTGCTACCCCTGCCTTTCTCACAATCATATCCATATTCACTTTTGCTCCCCCATTCTTATTTATCATATATCCCTAACAGTTAAACTTTTAGACATTCAACCTTCTCACCATTCGTTTTAAACCTATCACTTTAACTTTCTCTGCCCCTTTTCTTACATACCATTTTTCCACATTCATTTGAAGTCCCCTCTTTTGAATATACCTATTTAATCTTACTATCATCTCTTTCATTTCCTCTCTACTACCCGCCATACTCATATGAATGAATAGAATTTTAATTGCAGGGGCCATTGCTGGATTAAATGTATTGCGAATCATCAACGAGCCGACTGCTGCAGCACTTGCTTATGGCTTAGATAAAAATCTCAAAGGTGAAAAAAATGTGCTTATTTTTGACCTTGGTGGCGGTACGTTCGACGTTTCTATACTGACCATTGACGAAGGTTCTTTATTTGAGGTACTATACTTAGATTATATCTTATAATATATTTTTAATAAAATGAATAATGGCACAATATTCAGCTCTACTGTCAATTTAAGAAATAGTATATTTCGTGTTCTTGTTAGTGTGGTTGGTGCAGTTTAGGTTCTTGTCTAATTTATTCTAATGAGCCAATTCACCTTGAGTATTTGTTTCAAGGTTAGTTCTCAATTTGTTGAAACTGATTATTTTGACATCATAGAAAAGAGGTTTTCTTTTTGACCTATTTTATTACATTAACAAATTGGGATAGCATATAATTTGGCCCAAATTTATCATTTAATCTGTTAATTTGCCATTTAATGACTTAATTTTTTAAGTTTCTATGCCTGAAGAAGTACATGGTATATTCTGGTTTTCAATATATCATTTGATTAAAAATTTGTCTGCCAGTGTTCAAACTTAGTGTCAGCTTTCAGAGCAAATAAATAATTGCACGCCACATACCTGTATTTAATTTTTTTTTATCCGGATTCTTGGTAAAAGAAGCAGCTTTTACGCAGCTTAATCTTTTTAGAGATTTTAGGACGCAGCTAGAAATATCATTATTTGGTATTAAAATCGAAATCAGCTGATTGTTTCACATTAAAAAATTTCATTGTGACAAATAGACCATTTTAAATAACTGAAGCATTGAAGATGCGCTTATAATCTTAATATGTTGTACTTATTTTGACTAAATATGATAGCACCGGAAACTGGTCTACAAAAGACTAAAATAAAAAATGAATTAAAATGATATTTGCACATATGAGTGAAAAAAATCATTTGTTTTAGATGTGTTGAACTGTGCAGTGTTGCTTTTATTTCAAAAATAATAAATAAAAATATTGTTGGGCCACATTAATCAGGAATGGAATATACAATTTATAAGGAAAATAGGAAAACAGTGATCATAAGCTTTTCATATTGTTACTATGCTTACTGAAATTAGATTTAATCTACATTTGAAAAAGAATTTAAATGAATATGTTAAAAGATACAAGTACTTACTAAGTTAAATGGATATTAATTCCTCGAAGGTAAGTACGTGCTTGTAGTTGGTCGCGGGAATATGGCGCTTGACGAGTAAAAAAATGGGTTCACTCAGACCTAATGGGTTAAGATATCCCTTATCGGAAAAAATATTTGTTGCGTCGTTTGTGATAGGTATCGAAATTGATAGTGCAATCAAAAAAGAAAAAACAACACACAATAGGAGACACACTCGTCAAACCTAGTTTGAAAATAGCTGTCAAAGAAGTTTTAAATTTGGAAGCTAAAAGGAAAATACAAAAAATATCTCTAACGTACAACACGTTAAGAGCTCGAATTGAAATTCCGTCAAATGATATAGCCGAGCAGCTTGAATCGATAATACGAAATTATCCATATTTTGTGTGATGAATCCATAGACGTTTATAACTGTAGCTAGTAGCTCGTTTTTGTCCGCTTTTTAGACGACTATAACACTATTAAACAGGAATTTCTGATTTTGCAGAATCTGGAAAAGATGTCGAAAAGTATTGACGTCATGAATATAATAGTGGGGTATTTTCAGAAACATAGCATTGCGTGGCAAAAACTTGCAGGCTTTTATACGGATGGCGATCCAGTTATGTTAGGATCACGCACAGGTCAGAAGAAAAGAATTCTTCGGAAAAAACAACTCATTGGATCATACAGCGCCAGGCGGTAGCATCCCTGACCCTTCTTAAAGGCCTTGTTAGTATAATGGAAATGGCCATCAAAGTGGTCAATGTTATCAAAAACAGCGTCTTAAATATACCCCTTTAAAAAAAACTGGGCACTAAAATGGACTCCGATCATGAGACACTTCTTTTCCACACTGATGTTCGTTGGCTATGAAAAGGGAATATGCTGAAAAGGTTTTTTAAACTGAAGTTGAGCTATTTATAGCCAATAAGAAAATAACAGATTTACTAGAGCAAATTTCTGATTCGAAAAGTCAGATGCGCTTAGCTTCTCTGATGAATATTTCATACATTTGAATAAACTAAATTTGTAGTTATATGGTTCTACGAACATAAACTTGTCGGATGTAGGAAACAATTTTATGTTTGAAGACAAACTTTGTGCCTTTCTTTATGGGTAGGTACAGTTGGCGAAATCATATATTCTGTTTAGCACTGGTCAATGATAGTAAAAATCATATGATCATCGCGGATATACAAGCCGACATCTAAAGCCAACCACAAATGCTGGTCGATGAATTCCACCGTTACTTTCCGGAATATAACCAGACCGAAACCAATTCGCACGTCTAAGATGATTGGGGAGCTCCCTATCATAAAATCGTAGTATCTTGGCAAGGATATTATGCGATATCGTCTTTAAAATTTGTAACGTATGAAAGGCTTCTTATTCGAGGAAAATTCTGTCTTCCTAAGGAATTAACAAAAATTCCAAGCCAGCTTTAATTAGACGCATTTAGACCTTCTGTCTGATTGTCTGTGAGTGAGCATTTCGCATGTTTCAATCAATATAATTTTCTTTGAATGTTCAAACCTGACTTATGACAGCGAGCATAGTCGCAGTGCAAAGAAGGTTTATTCAAGTAAGCGTCATACATAAGATCGCTTATTCTTCAAAAGATTAAATCAAGGTAATTAGTTTTTAATTCAAATCGACATATCTCAACGATGTAATCATCAAACCAAACATCACAATAATCTGCTGAATGTTTCGAATTCTACATCAGTCATTTCCTTTTACATCTTATTCTCGCATTTACATATTTTCTAACTTTCTCTCACACGCTTTAACCCTGTCTTCGAACATGCATGGAGAAGGCCGCAGTCAAAGGAAGGAACCTATGCGAATGTACTCACCGAATATCGCGCCAAATCAAGCTCACCTTTATGATGAGTCAACCTCATAAACGAACGAACTTCGCCGACGAATCAATCTCAATATCAATCAATCTTAGCACGAGTCAATCTCATCACGAAATCAATCTCACTACAAGTCTCGTCACCAATGGATCGGCATCGCCAATGCAAAACAACCGAGTCGTATTCAAGAATCAGATCGTCAATTCGTGAACAACCACATGTACCATCCATTCCTCCGTCGTAAGAACATCGGCAGCTCCAATTTCACGCCCAACCCGAACAATGCTGTCATCGTCAATTACTTAGAATAAAAAACATTTTGCATACATTAGCTCGCTAAACTTTATATTTTAATGTTTCTTAACTGGAAAGAAGGCATCGTAAATATTACCACATTATAAGTAGAATCAAAGAAAAATAACGAGCATAATTAGAATCACTAATGAGTTATAAATACTAATGAGTTATAAATAATAAAAGCCAACTTAAGCAAGCATATAAACATAAAAACATTAACGCTTGCCTCCTTCGAAATCTGTTGTTTTGTATTGCACAATAATGTTATTGCACGTAGCAGCACTGTTGTTTGTATTGAAAAATCAGTCCAAATTTGAAAGAACATCTATACAAGTAAATTGACTCTTATTGCTCGAGCAATGTGTTATAGAAAACTTATAGCCCATCAGATGTAAAGTCAGACGGTAACACTCTGTCCTGCTTTGCTCTCCATTTTAACTGAACAATGAATGCCTATGGCGATCAATGTCTCTACGCGTAGCATTTACAAACGATTTTAGAAGCCCAACATTTGCCAAACTATCACATTGTGTGGGAAGTAAAGCGAATGCCGTTGTATTCGTGTGTTCGCCAAATACACACAACGTCTGGGACTGGTTTAATAATGTTAGTTGTATTATTCATGTATGTATGCGATTAAAAACTTTAATTTGACTAATTATGAAAGGCTGAAGCAAATAATTGTAAAACAAACAGGGATGGATTGGAATAATATTTTAACCATAACTTTATAAAATACTAGGTCTAAGAAATTTTTATACTTATTATCATATAGGTGAAATCAACAGCTGGTGATACCCATCTGGGTGGAGAAGATTTTGATAATCGTCTTGTAAATCATTTTGTCGAGGAATTTAAGCGAAAATTTAAGAAGGATCTAGCCAATAACGCAAGAGCTTTAAGGCGCTTGCGTACTGCTTGCGAACGCGCCAAACGAACATTATCCTCAAGCACCGAAGCAAGTTTGGAGATTGATGCGCTCCACGAAGGAGTTGATTTCTATTCAAAAGTTACCAGAGCAAGGTACATTTTTAAAGCTAATTATTAGCATTCTCCAAATACAATAAAATTTATAAATATAAAAAACCTAAAATTTTGAAACTAATTCCAAGAAAATATTTAAGTCATTTTATTTCACTACTATTACTATTAATTCCTTCCGCTCTTATCCAGAACATAGGGCTTCGACAAAGTTTCTCCAGCGAACTTTGTTTCTAGCGAGGACCTTCTGCACTGCAAATGTCTTTCCTTCCTTCATTGCATCTTCGTCTACAATCCTTCTACATGATCTCCTTGATCTTCCACGTTTCCTTGTTCCCTGCGGAACAAAGCTTGTCTTTCCACAGCATCCTGTCTTTTTCGGTGGGTATATCTAATCAATCTAAATTATCTTTCCTTGATTTCAATGGATATGGATTCCTCTCTCATTTGGTTCCAAAGATTTTCGTTAGATATTATATTTAGTTAGAAGATTCGGAGAATGTTTCTAAGACATCTATTTAGGAAGACCTGCAAGCTAGTGTAGATTTTGGAGGTGGCCGTCCAAGCCTCACAACGGTTTAATAGCACTGCTTTCTCATCGGTTCTGAATATTCGGAGTTTGGTTATTGTTGAAATCTCTCTTCTGCTCCAGAGTGAACACAGCTGAATGTAGGCCCAATTTGCCTTTTTAATTATTGCTGTACCACCATCATGGGCAACTGTGCTCCCAAGGTACGTTAACTTTTCTACTTTTTGGATGTCGACATTGTTCTTTCTCAGTGTTCTTACTTCTCTTGTGTTCATCTTCATAATCTTTGTGTTGGACATCATCTTTGTCTTGGACTAGGAGGAGTTTACTCTCAGACCCACGATTTTAGCTTCGCACTCGAGGTCTTTGGTTTCTTTCCCATATTTAGCTCAGCTTCCACTGTGTGCCCCTCTTTTTTCCATCACTGACTTTCCTCATTACCTCATGTATAACCAATAGAAATATTGTTTGGGGCAGAATGCATCCCTGGAAAACTCCTGGCTTGACTACGAATGGTTACGTTCGTGGATGATTCGGCATTTGTAGTTGTTGTATGTTTCTTTAATTACTCTTGTTATCTTCTCGGGTATCCCGTATTTGTGCAAGGTATTTCTGCAAGGATTTGACTTGATTGATAATAATATAAAGCGTTTTAATTTGGTTGGTACAAGAACGATCACTTCTAGACCCGGCTTCCTCTTTCCGTATTTGTTATTTCACATGGGCTGATTCTGTTGAGAATACCCGTGTCAACACCTTATTTGGATATAATAGTAAGGTGATTCCTCTCCAATTATGACAGTTAATATTGTCTGCTTTCTTAAGTGATTTAATTAGGATTCCCTCTGTCCATTCCTCTGGTAAGTTTTCTTTGTTCCAAGTCTTCTTGAAAAGAGGATTCAGAAGATCAGTGCCGATGTCTGGGTCAATTAATAGAAGTTTTGCTGAAATACTATCTGCCTTTCCATTTTTTAGCTGCTTGACCGCTGTCTCCTATGAGGGTGAGTCAGAATTAGTTACATTTCTTACTTCTTCTTTATTCTGTACAATTTCGTCCTCTTCTTCAGGTTCTTGGTCAGCCTCTTTATCAGTTTCCCTATTGACTACCTCCATGAAGTGTTCGCGTTTGCTTGCAAGTTGTGCGTCTTCGTTGGTGTGGAAGGCTCCTTGTTTATTTGTTACAGGTCTAATGTGGACTTTCTTGTTGAATTTTTTTCACTAATAATTAGTTTTGAAATAATTACACTATAAACTTTTTTTAGATTTGAAGAACTTTGTATGGACCTGTTTAGATCAACACTTGAGCCAGTGGAACGCGCTTTGTCTGATGCAAAATTAGATAAAGGAGTAATACACGATGTTGTTCTTGTTGGTGGCTCAATACGTATACCAAAAATACAAAAAATGTTACAAGTAAATTTTCATTGATGCTCTTCTTAACACAAGAAAAATGATATCTCATTAAAATAGTAATTGCGTTTGTATCAGAAAACAAACCCTAAGAGTAATTTTATTTTAGGATTTCTTCTGCGGAAAACCATTAAATCTATCAATAAATCCAGATGAAGCTGTAGCTTATGGTGCTGCTGTACAAGCTGCCATTCTTACAGGTCTTTAACTTTGAAATATATTTTTATGTATGCATTCTTGCAAAAACAAAAATCATTTGGATTACAGGAGATACAAGTTCTCAGATTCAAGATGTGCTTTTAGTAGACGTAGCACCATTATCTCTAGGTATTGAAACTGCTGGTGGTGTAATGACCAAACTTGTCGAAAGAAATTCTAGAATACCATGTAAACAGCAACAAACGTTTACAACTTATTCGGATAATCAACCAGCTGTTACAATACAGGTAGCACAAATCAAAATTTATTTTTATTACAAAAATGATTTATTTTATTTAGAGCTGAAATTTCCACTTAACAACAAAATTAATTTTGTCGTAGATCTGAGTTGCAGATAGAATTTGAGTATCTAAAGTGGATGGTTGTGTCGTGGTAGATTTTGCCCAAATTACTGATATTTCTGGTTATCACACCTTGGTTGGTTTTGATCTATGTAACTAGGAATTAAGATACCTTGATTGAGTTACTTGACTTAATTTCTTTCGCTCGTACCCAGAGTATAGGGCTTCGACGAAGTTTCTCCAACGCAATCTATCTCTAGCGAGAACCTTCAGCTCTACAAAAGTCTTTCCTTCCTTCTTTGCCTCATCATCTACAGTCCTTCTCCATGATGTCTTTGGTTTTCCACGTTTCCCATTTCCCTGTGGATTCCACAACAAAACTTGTCTCACCACAGCATCCTGATTTCTTCAGAAGCTATGACCAATCCACTTCCATTTCCTTCTGTTATTTTGAATGGCGATGGATTAGTCTCTCATTAAATATCACATTGGTGACTATATTTGAAGACCTGCAAACTACAGGTGATTTAGGAGGTGACCCTCCATGTCTCACAACCGTATAATAGCACTGCTTTTAAGTTGGTTCTTAATATTCGGAGCTTGGTTTCTGTGGAAATCTCTCTTGTCCTCCAGAGTGGATTAAGGACCTATTTGCCTTTCGGATGCTTGCTTTGACATCTGCAACTGCACATACATCATAGGTCACTATGCTCCCAAGGTACGTGAACTCTTCTACATTTTCGATGTCCTCATTTTTCATTATTCTTACATCTTTTGTGATTAATTTGACTGTTCGATAATTATACAAAGCCTGTTAATTTGGTCGGTACAAGAACGATGACTTCTAAACCCTGCTTGCCCGTTCCTTATTTATGATTCCACTTCTGGTTTGGTTCCGTTGAGAATCATCCGCGTCAATATTATACTTGGAATTGATAGTAGAGTAATTCCTCTCCAATTATGACAGTTACTGGTGTACCCTTTCTTGGGTAATTTGATGAAGAGTCCCTCTCTCCATTCCTGTGGAATGTTTTCTTTGTACTAATCTTCTTGCAGAGAGGGTACAGAAGATCAGTGGTAGCGTCTGGGTCAGTTGACAAGACCTCTAGTGAAATACTATCTGCTCTAGGAGAGTTTCCATTTTTCAGCTGCTTGAACGCTGTCTTGATCTCCTCCTTGGAGGTTGATCCCGAGTTAGTTACATTTCCAACTCCTTCTCTATATTCCGTAGAATTTCTTCCTCTTGTTCAGGTTCTTGTTTAGTCTCTTCCTCACTTTTTCTATGAGCATTTCCATGAAGTTGTGCAAGTTGTGCTGCGTCGCTGGTAAGGATGCCTCCTTGTTTATTTTTCACCGTTAACTCAATTGGAGGAGCAATCCACTGGCAATCGAGAGGTCCGGGTTCGAATCTCGGATGGGGTAAACATTTTTTCAAGGCACAAGTAATAAGAAATATTAATTTCATAATTTACTCTATTAAATAATGCAAGCGTGGAGGTTTAACCACGAAATAACAAATATTCAACTAAACATGCGACCGCTAGCAAATCGGAAAAGAAATTAATGAAAACATCAAGGAGGCTCCATCTACCCGATGACGCTGAATCGATCTACGGTAGCAAACAGGTGACCAAAACAAATCTTGATATATAAGTTGCCCATCTTATTATATACGGAAAACAAATACATATTAAAAATTATTTGTGTCTTCGAATAAGTGGCCGTTTGATCAATTTGAAGAGTAATCGACCGGCAATCGAGAGGTCGGGGTTCGTGTCCCGGACGGGGTAAATATTTTTTGGAGACACAATTAATAAGAAATATTAATATAATAATTTACTGTATTAAAATATTTGTAACGAAGTCGCCTTTGCAGTAAAGCAAAAACTATTACCAATATTTATATCATAAATGTGCGACGAAAATTATATTTTAATAGGTATTCGAAGGTGAACGCGCCATGACAAAAGATAATAACTTGTTGGGAACTTTTTCGTTATCCGGAATACCACCAGCTCCTCGTGGCGTGCCAAAAATTGAAGTGACCTTTGATTTAGATGCAAATGGTATTTTGAATGTATCAGCTAAGGATTCGAGTACAGGTTTGTATCCAAATTTGTATTAGAAAATACCCTTAACCGAATGTAATTTTTATTTCAAAATTAATTGGTTACGGCTGTTAGTGGAACGTATAAAAGCAAAACCAAAATTCTGAAGTAACAAAACGTAAATAACAACGATCATTTGCTCTGCACAGTGGTGTATTATTATTATTAGACGAAAACTATTCTAATGCATAGAATTTAGATTATTTAAATAACGGCGCAAATAAAGCCGTTGCGGTCGTAAATAACACCACTGGCCAAAAGTTAAAAGCTATTTTTATTATACTAATTGCAAAACAAAAGAAATAGGAATTCTATCATTTCTTTTACCTGTCTTTTGTGGATTTAAGCGGGCTGGGCAGAGAAAAGCCGATGGTCCGAAACAATACAAGCAAAATATAAAAGTAATTGTTTTAGGAAAAATACAGAATGGTTTATTCTTGAGACTGTAGAAGAAAGCTTTATGTTGTTATCTGAAAGCATTACAAATTTTATTAAATTTACTAAATCCTAAGCATTTTACGTATATAGATTATTATTAATAAGTAGCATAATAAAATATGGGGCATTTATGGAAAATGAAATGTAGAAAATCCGTGAACGAATAAAACTCCTTTCGGAGTTGGTACTGTAAAAATTTCTTTGGCTGCTTTTAGTATTTTCCCTAATTTCCACAAATTGCCTACGATGTCTGTAAACAGCTTCCTTCGTTCGGATAAGGATATTGCATTGATGACAGTGACTTAATTGTCACCTACGCACTCTTTGATGTACTTGTAGGTCTCTTTATTCTGCATGACAATCGGGAAAGGTTTCCTTCTTGTCTTGTTAAATTGATTTGTTGTTTGCGATGCATTGTATGGGGTGTACCTCCTTTCCCTTAGGATTATATTGTTGGAATAATTGTGCCTTAGATTGCGACTATTTCTTGCTACTGTTCTAGTTTTGCTGGCTTTGATGCAGAAGAATATATACTGTCGTTCTCGGACATAGTTCAGCTTTCTCAATCAGAGCCTACATTTGATTTTGATGCAATTCCATCTTTTAGCGTAGCTTTTTTCGTATTTGCTATTTTCCGTTTGTTGCTGCTTTTCTCCTCTGAATCAACGTTCGTTTCTTGATCTTCTAAGATTGCGAACTGATTGACCGTACCCACTCCACCGGAACTGGAGGGGGAGTTTCGCGCGCGAATTTTAATAACTTCCTCTTCTCATAGTTTTTTATTATGCGGTCATATTTATCGTCGCCCGTAAGTGTTCGCATTTTGTACGCACGATCATCTCGACACACTATTCAATGTAATGTTTATTTAATAGTTTTGTTATTTAGCACTACACTCACTTAATAGAATCAAGGCCACCCGCTGCCTTCGGTGCACTACAAAGCAGCAAACCCACTACAATATTTTGATTAGCACTACTCTTACATAGGTTTTTACGCACTTTATGATTAATCGCGTCGCGAACGCGCGCGACAGTATCACACGTATGTATTTGATACAAACGGATACGCAGAAAACAGAATACTTTTTTCTCCTCTACTCAGGTTTTGCTTTTATATTTTCGGTCTTTCGTATGTTTAAATGCTGCAAGAGATTAATGAATTCATTGAATGGCATTCAAAAAACGCGCAAAATTATGTTCAATATTTCAATTCATTTGATATACGAAGATATTTGAACGACGGACAAACAATTGTTCTAAAATAGACCCCTAACCAATCACCAATATTTTTATACATTCCATTAATCGAAATGGTGAATGCTTTGGACCTGGCTGTGCAAAAGTGTCCTAGAGACGACCCGTAAGCTTTCGCATATATTGTAATACATTCTATCAAATAAGTAATCAGAATTGTAAGTCCCTCGGGCATTACTGAGAAAAATGACGAAGAGTCATCTGTTGTCCCGTAGTAAAACTATAAATTTTACAAGCATTAATATTGAAACTATTACAGTGAATTGAAGCAATGTTTATTATTTAGGTCGTTCGGAAAAAATTACAATAACAAATGATAAAGGCAGGCTATCTAAAGATGAAATTGATCGAATGTTAGCTGAAGCTGATAAATACAAAGCCGAGGATGAACAGCAACGGGAACGTATCACGGCTAGAAACCAATTGGAGACCTACATTTTCAGTGTTAAACAAGTATTAAATTATTTATTTTCAACATTTTAAAATACAGTAATTATATAAACTTGATGTTATCAAATGTCCTAATCGTAATCAAATGTCCTATATGATGTCCAACTTATTTACACTTTCTCGCAACCGTTGACCCATATGATTCTATCGACACTCATTCCACCTTTTATCGCTGTACCCTTTCCATTACATAAACTTTCCACCATCATTCATCACATTCACCCCTATCTCTCATTAATCCCATTATGTGTCCCATATTCCATACCCCATGTGTACCTTCCAATTACTCGCTATCATCCTTTGAACATTTTTTCATATGCTCCCACGATTCTTCCTTCTTTCTATGTAGTCTAGAACGTCTTACCCTATCATTCATTCAATATTTATTTCACCTTTTCTCGCTACGACATCTAAACCTGACTATCATTCTCTTTTCTTTTATGCTTCTTCCCGCTCTCAAATATTCTGCTAAAATACTATCAACCATCAAACATTCATATTTCTTATTGATTCTTATTTTTTCATGTCTCCCCTTTAGTTTCACAAAGAGCTATCATCTCCCTTACACATCTGCATTATTGATTTCACATACACTTTTTCTATAATCCTCTCTTCATCGTTTTTCGTCACCTTTCTTTCATACTTAATTATTTTTGACTTTACTTATATATTTATTAAGTTCCTGCAACACTATTTCACTCGGAGTAAACTTTTCCACACCGCAACCCTTTTCATATTACTTATTCTCATTCTTTCAATTTCCTTTCATTCTTTCACCGCCCATACTAAAATTATACATCTCACGCATGTTTTTAAAATTATAATCTTCATTCTTACTGATTCACCAAATTTCACTTTATATACATACCCCATTCTTTCCGCTGCCTCTTCTACTTTTTTTCCCAATACTCATATACTTACATATTTGTAGGCTGTTGAAGATGCTCCGTCCGATAAACTTTCAGCAGACGATAAAAGTCTTGTTCAAAATCGTTGCAGTGAAATATTGTCCTGGCTAGATTCGAATCAGTTAGCAGAAAAGGAAGAGTTTGAAGATAAATTGAAAGAGTTGCAACGGCACTGTCAACCTGTTATGATGAAATTACATCAAGGAGGCCAGGCTGGTGGGCCAAAAGTGGAAGAAGTCGATTAGGAAACAATTTACAAAAGTTGTGCGCTTTTATGCTTAACTTATTGCATTGTAAATTTAGTGGCATACTAAAATGGTTGCTAAATAAAGCAGATGATTTCAAAACTGTTCCAATAATTCTAAACTAAGCCAGAAAAAATATGAATTACAGTTAATGCCTACTAACAGAATAGTTTATGTTCAATTGGACGATAAAGATTTTTTATTGGCTTTATAAAATGATAAAAATTGAATTTAAATTTATATACATACTGCTTTCTAACGTATCAATAATACATACATAAATTAATTTGCTCAATTCATTGTCAATTGCAATATTATTGTCAAATCCATATTCTTATATATTTTATGTAAAATAAAATACGATACAAGCAATTGATTTACTTCTTACACTGCATCTCTTACATCAGATTGTCCAATTTTCTACAATCTTTTTTTTGCCCAAGGGGATCGGCGATGTACACGGCATTTATGGTTTAGTAATTATTAAAGCGTAAACAATCCCTAAAAAAATATACAGATAGATCGTTTTCGTTGTAACAAAAAGTTACTCTAAACAATCTTGACGCTAAAGCAACAACGCCTTTCCCTCCTTTATCAGGCTAGTACTTTATCACGCAGAAACCCTTTTGTTTTGGGTACATCATTTTGATTCTTATTTGACTCAATATGTTTTAGGGCGTTTAAAACTATTGTTAACAAAAAGAAAATAATAAGCATCCACCCAATAAAATAGTGCATAGTCAAAGGCAAGAATAAACTACATCCTTGAATAACCATCGGATAAATAATTTACTTTCGACGTTTCAATTAGATTCGTACTTAGTTAACTTTATATTATATGGCAAATTGTTACATTAAATTTTAATTAATGATTCAATTAAAATGAAAAGCAAATTAAGGCGTTTGAATTTCTCAATTAAGATTTATAAATAAGTAAATGTTTACGAGTTCTATAAATCGAACGTATTATACAAACTTATAAAATTCTATGCCATTCGGAACTAGTCGAAAACTCTAATGGATTTGCTAACTGAATTTTGTCCTTTATTCCTTTTTCTTGGTTTAGGTCGATACATTTCGATCCAAGCTTGTGCAGAAATTTGTATCACCTGTGCATCTCACTTCTACGTAATTAAAAGCCTGTCACTCAAATAATTTTTCTATGTTCTCTCTCTTAACACATAGACGCCAGAACTTATTCGCGTACAAAAGTCTACTTTCCTTTCCCCTCTTTTTTCCAGTTTCCTTTTTGTCATGGTGAGTTTTTTTTCCTGTTAACTACAAGATAATTTGATGACACCTGCATTCTGAAGCATTTTTAATCATCGCATGTATGTTTTTCTGATAGATTAATAAAAATATTCGAATCAAGAATTCGACATGTGACCATGTTACTATAAATAATAAATTTGATCGAACTCAAATCACTTTAACACTAATTTGTGCCAAATTATTCTAAACTTAAATCGTCAATTTTTGAATACCTTTTTGTGTGATAATTAAAAGATCGTAATTAATCTAATTAATATTAATACCTAATATGTGATTTGTGATATATAATATATTTCCATCTGGGTATTGTATTTTATCACTTGATTTAATACAAGTTATAAATGTTTCTTTATTAATTTGTTATTAAAAGTATTTATTTTGAACTTCTCTTGCTAACAATATATGTACTAAAAAGAGTTTTGACAATAAAAATAAATATTAGTAGTTTTAGAGGTATTTAAAACAATTTTTGATCTACTTTAGCAATTTTTTATTGCCTATATTATTATTAAATTTTATTAATAAATTTTAACACTAAATCTAAAATAAATCAAATTATTATCTAGAAAGATTAAGTTGTGCATAAGTTTCAAAGTATTACTTTTAATTAAATACTAGTGACATGAATATATTCAGAATAAAATTAAACGAGAGCTAAAGTACTTATAAGAATTATAAATATCTATAGCTTTGTTTCAAACTACATTTTTAGATAAAAATTCAAAGCACATAGAGACTAGATCGAATTGTTTTTCGTCAATAGCGAGATAGTTGGAATCGTGCCACACACAACTGACGAACACAAAGTAATGGCGAAATAGAGCGCTTCGTATTGTGTTAGCACTAATTTCAACTTACAATATTATTTATTAATATCACATCGAATCACAACTGTTGTGTCTAATCTCTATGTGATTTCAATTTCAGCTAACTACATACTTTGAGAATAGGCTATAGTACCTGTCATGTCTATAAGTACTTTAGCTCTCATTTAATTAAAATTAAGCGTGTTAATTATTATGAAACTGCATTCGATGTTTAGAGCTTTTAAAATTGCTTAAAAAATCGGGCATAGGGTCGATGCATTTCTGGCATTGGTGAAGCCATTTTTAATACAAGCATACTGTATCAAGCATACTGTATCACTACATTGGTGTCCTAAACCAACGTTCTACACCTGTAGCCACCGCGACTTACTTAAAAAATCTGAAATCCGTTTGTTTGAATATAACTTTGTATAGCTGTATACCTATAGTACTATATTAGATCTTTTTTAAATTATATATGCAGTTTCTAACATAATAATCCCTGAAATAACCCCTGAATCATCCCTAGTATAAGCAGTTCGCGCCGTAACTCCGTCATTGTTTTAAGCAATTTTGAAATCCCTAAATATCAAATTCAGTTTTATAATAATTAACGCACTTAATTTTATCAACAGGTTATATTCTATAAATAATACTATACCATTATCCATTAACAATGAGGGCGAGAAATGCACCATAGGAATATTTTATTGATAATACATGCAAAGAAAGTTTTGATTAGGATTATTGATTAGTATTAATTAGATCCTCATAGTATTTATCATTTATTTTATACGAGCTTCACAAACCTAGATTATTTGTGATTCATCAGTTATATTAGTTCATTAATTTTAAATAATATCAAAATAAAACGAATTCTTTATTTCTTATTTCGATTCAATTCAAATAAAATAACAAATAAAATTAAAGTCGTCTCGAATAAAAGTTGTAAATTATTTTTAAAGTATTTTTTTTTTAAAAACCCCGTTCCTCTCCGAGGAACTTTAACTGGCGACGAGGAAGTTGGATGCAAATTGGACTGGAATTGGACAAATTCGCCAAAATCCTCATTTCGGTTACAACCGTTAATCATCGATCCAACCAGTGGGACCAACATAGTAGGAGTGTAGAAGGCAACATTGCTAATCCACATAGCAGTAAGAAAATGTAAGATAATTTGATTAATGTAATAAACATTTTAATAATTTTTGAGGAGATCATCATTTCATTATTCCTATATATATTTTTATATGTCAAGTTCCGATAGTGAACCAGAATTTGTATCAAAACTTGATGAAGAAACTGATGATTCAGTAGGTGAATTATCTGCTACCTTTAGCAATTAAATTTATTGCTAAATCAATTATTCATTGAGTTATTCATTATCTTCATTTTATAAAAAGTATTAAAATTTATTTTCAAGTTAATTGGAATAAAATGCTTGATGCCAGATGCCAGATTTCAAAGCTTTCTTCGCATGCATTAAATTTATATAAATTCCCTATGGTGCGTAATAAAAATGTATTCTGTATCATCAATTTGGAATTTTACATTGCGGTCTTTTAGAGATAATAGCACCAATCTTTGGTTGAATAGACGTTGTGACAATAGACGGTGTTGTCAAGGTGTTTATCACTTATTCTGCCCTGGATTTTACTGTTAGTATGATTTACTTTTTAAAAGACTTGTTCACAGATATATGTGCTTCCGAAGAATAATGCCATGAACAACGTATGCGTTTATACGATGGACCTGGTATTTGTTTCTGGATAGATATATTTTACAGAAATACAATAAGGTGGCGTTGTCAAATTTTCTTTTAGTTCTATGTCCGATTGCAACTCTATGCAGTCAGTTTGGAAATTAGTTGGCAGTTTATTTATATCGACAGAAAATGGGT
>WYDF02287209.1:0-16580 GCA_009867245.2 Adranes taylori
CCATTGGACGGTAGCGCCCACTTCGGGAATCACTGGTTTAAGACTACAGCAAACTGTTGCATACACAAGCATAAAGTTTACTGCTAATTTGTTCATGGAATAGGTAACTAAAAATATATTATAAATTAATCAACTTCAAAATATATTCAAAATATTTCATCATTACTTTAAAGTCACTATCAATATTTCTGCAGATGATATGCATTTTTTTGTTACATCCTTTTGTAGGTAAGCCTCTACTAATGATAATAAATGCCTAAATATGTTCGGCATCATCCTCCTGTATTAAAAAATCTTCATCCATTACCAGCATATATTATAGAATATTACTAAATAGTCCTTTCTCTTTATTTAAAGGTCGCACAACATATCGCCGTTTGCGTTTCATTTTGAGGCACAACACTCTTGCAGTTAATGTTAATAAGGAGGATGTAATGTTTCTTATCCACTATTTAGCTGAAATAAAAAACTTATGGAAGATGATTTTCACAGAACAAGGTTAAACCTAAATAGCTTGCATGAATGTCCTATTTTTACCTAAAGTTATATTTAAGGAAATAGCTCTTTATCATATCTAGTGCAATTTCCCTGATATCAATATTATATAATTTTGTTATTAGAATTTCATGATTGACTGTACCAATGCTTTTGGCAGATCAAAAAAATCGCCATTGCAAAATTCAGAAACTCTGAATTAAATTTAAATACCTCGGTCTAGTCAAAATTATGTCATAAAAATACGTACATATTGAGCCAATGATACTGAATAAACCGTATCAAACATGGTTCTTTTGAATCCATTTTGCTGTTGTCACGCCACAATATTTTATTTAAGAAGAATTTGTTCCGCTACATCATCTTTCTTATACTGAAAGCCAAAAGTTTTATTATATGCTGTAGAAAGCAAATATTGAGCTATTTAGTTTTGACCATACCACCTTCTCGATGAATATGTCATTCATTAAATTTAATTAGCTTAATTGTTGTTATCTAATCGATTAGCATCGAAAATATAATTGTACCGCTAGAACCATACGCCAAAAATATTCTTTTCATGCCTCTTGTTTTGCTATTTGCCGTTCGTAGTAATGCGCTGAGAGAAACTTGATTCTAAATTAGACTTCATAAATTGTGTAATATTGTAAAGCACTTTATTTACCACTTGTCAATGTGGTGTAGCAAGAGACTGAGATGTATTATTAACAATTAGTTTTATTCTATCCTTCTGTTAGCGCTATGGTTTAAGAATGCTTGTAAAAACATCTCCACTGGATTAAGTTCAAGTAACACAACAACGATATATGCAACATTATAATAGATACATTTGCTTATTGTTATTAGCAAGTCTGATTTGTTTAACATTTTACAGCTATTTTTACGCGTGCAGTTAAATGGGAGGCAATATTATAAAGGTCTTTCTAATAAATAAATATACCATTTAGTTAGATGATACAATTCTTTTACGAGAGATTCTGGGAATGTCCATCGACATCATCTAACTTATTTTTAGTATTCCGACCGAACGCGTGAACCAATAGAAACGGCCGTATCGTCAAACGACGCCTCTGTAGCAAAAATTCACTATGCAGCCCTCTGGCATTTAATATCATGAACACGTGACGTCCGCGTTCGGAGACATTTCTTAAGATGTAAGGTATCCAAACTTAACTTTGAAAACAAAGAGAAAAGGTATGTAATTCATTTCAACTTACAGGAACTATAAGTATAAGGGATTACAAGAAATATAAGGAACTATTATATTTATGCTAGGTGACCTTGTTTGATTGGTGAAATCTCCTGTCCTAACTTTTGGAAAGAAAAAATCACATTGAGTAAAAAAAGTGTGATAGCAAACGAGTGAATTGTAAAGCCGTCAATAAAGAGATCAAGTGCCAGATACTAAGAACCAATGCAGAGGACGTAGTAGAGGTCGTCATGTAGCGAACAGGCACTAAAAAATAGAAAAATGGCTAAAGTTCCAGCTGGCTAAATATTGCAAGACTGAGGTATGAATGATGGCTAAGAAAGATTCTAGAAAGAGGTCGCGCTAGAAAGGATTTAGAAACAGAGGATATCCATCCACAAATGGAATCACAATATAAGGAGGTTATAGATGAAAGGACCCCAGATCGGAAAAAACCTGGAATCCACAGGAATCCAACAACGAACTGAAATGGCCTGATTGATATCGATCGTCTGATAATATAGATATCTATAAAAAAACTTCATCTTGACGAAACTCCCAAAAATTGTGTTTCTTTAGAAAATACTCTTTCTTTAGAATAGATAAATGAATTCTATTTTTCTAAATTAACCCACCCAACTAGCAAAAGGGATCGAAAAATAATAATTTAATAACTTATTTAAAATTTTAATTATTTAAATTAACTTAATTATTCAAATATATTTCTTAATCAAACACTTAGTTAAATCGGGTCAGCATAAGACATAAAACAATAAAACTTTTTTTTTTGCTAATATATTTATGACGCATATAAAATAATTGCATTCGATAAGATTATAACAGCAAATTTCAAAATAAATAATTATCAAGAAACACTAAGAAGTTCATTCGATTATAAGTATTCTCCTTGACTAGAATAGTATGAACAATGAATTCAGATTGAAATTAAATTTGTTTGAGATTTTCAAACTTGCCACTAAATGATACAACAATTAAACGTCCATTTGTGCAGCAGTCATTACGAGCACTATACTATTCTTTAGAGATTATTTTTAAGTAAAGAAATTCAACAATAAGTGGCGTAGCGGTCTAAACAATGTTTTTATAAGAGTTGCTTTCCCTAGAATGGCTTTTGGTCGCTCGCTACTTGCCAAGAGCTGCTCCTGTAATTGATACGATTCTCCTTTTAATTTCTTCCCCTTAACTGTTGTATTTTCATTATTTAATCCTGCATTCAATTTCCCACTACAATTGTTGCTAAGCGTCTGACACCTTGAGCTCGGTCGGCTTAACGCTTTTGAACACGCGCTAAAATCGCCTTTTACGAAGCTCATTTATTCTAGCAATCTGTCGTTCAAAGATGTAAGATTTCGTGACGCTATTAAATCATTCTTCCAACGACCACCCACACATTTCATATATTTTCTTCCTCTCCACCACCCATTTATTACCCACTTTCCTATACCTTTCTTCTTTCATTATACAAATGTACTCCTTTTAGCCATCCTTTCATCTTCACCTACCATCTCCTTTCGAAGGTGTTTGTTCGTAGTTCACCATCTTTTTATCCCCTTTTATCCAATATTTCGACTCTTTCCTGTAACATTATCTCTCTTACTACACCTAATAATCTTCTTATGTACTTTATCCCCATTCTAACCATTCCTTCACTTCCTGTACTTCCGCCCAGTACATTAACATACTTCTCACACATACATTGAATATCATCAATCTCATTCTTACGGAGTCACAAGTTTCCGCCTTTCATGATTAAATAACTACAATATTCCTGCGAATATAAGCCTAAAATTTCGTTAGCACTATAATTTATTTAAAAACTAAGAGGACGAAGTTAAATTTTACGCGAGGAAATGCACAATTCTAATTGGCTTAAATAGAATCCGTTTTACATTGACGCCATTATTCGAGGCATTAGCTGATATATCAGTACCACGGACTGCCAGTCCAGCCAATTTAGATTTAGTCCTAGTGTGCGAGATCAGTATTTACATTTGCATTTGACTAGTAAAGGGAGTAAAAAATTATTTCGACGGGAAATAAAAAACGTAAAGTTGATCCTGAGTGCCGCATTTTCCAAGAGAAATGGACAAACATGTACTTTTTTGTCGCGCAAACGGAGAAGTCCTTGTGCCTTATTTGCAAGGAAAGTATTTCTATGTTTAAGGAACATAATACTAAGCGACATTACGATACTAAACATAAGCAAACATATAACCAATACGTTGGTGTGTGCCGCGAACAAAAAATTGCTAAATTACGAGGAGAAATTGGCGGGCTAAGGAAACTGTTAAACAAAACGAAAAATGTTAATGAATCGCTTGTGCGAGCTAGCTATCGAGTAGGTCATATTATAGGCAAGGAAGTTCATCCACTTTAACATGGTGAATTTGTTAAAAGGTGCATAGTAGGGATAGTGAAAGAATTGCGCCCGGAAAACAAAATTGTATTTGAATCTGTTAGTATATCACATATGACAATGACACGAAGAGTAGAATATTTAGGAAGCGATCTTACGGTGCAATTAAAACCAAAAGTAGTTTGAAATTTTGTCCATTACCGCAGATGAATCTACTGACGTGACTGATACTGCGCAATTGCTAGTATTCATCCGTGGTATAAATAACAGTTTTGTAGTTACGGAAGAAATTGCTGCAATAAGAACTATTAAATAAACTACTACGGTGAAGATTTATTTAGGGAAGTATCCGAAAGTTGTGTTGACCTGGGCCTTGAGTGGAATAAATGAACGGCTGTAACCACAGATGGCGCACCGTCTATGGTTGGTCTGCACAATAGACTGTTAGCCAGATTAAGGAAAAAAGTGCTGGAATCAAATAGATCACACCGCTGTTGGACATACATTGCCTCATTCACCAACAAAATCTTTGTGGTAAAATTCTAAACTTAGACCATGTTATGAAGGTAGTTACTAAATCTGTAAATTTCATAAGATCTCATGCCGCGAGTCACAGAGCATTCAAAGAATTCTTTTAGAAATTGAATCCGAATACGGTGATGTAATTTATTTTAGTGAAGTCCGCTGGCTGAGCCGCGGTAACGTACTACAGCGCTTTTTTTTATGTGAGACATGAAATTGATATATTTTTTATTGAAAAGTCAATTCAGCTCCGCGAGCTAAGTAACCCTATGTGGCTCTGGGATTTAGCTATACTCTGATTTGACTGCGTATTTAAACGAACTTAATCTCAAGCAAGGCAAAGACAAACTTATTTCTCATGTATATGCTGATTTAAGTGCGTGATTTAAGTGCTTTAAGTAAAGAACAGAAAAATGATCGCTTTCCAAAAGACAAAATTATCAAGCTGCTGCAATTACTCGGCAAATATTACGAAGATAGATTTGCAGATTTTCACCGGATAAAAAATGAAATACGCCTTTTTGGAAATCCATTTTCGGTGGACGTTTCTACGGCTCCAGATGCTTTACAATTATAATTAATAGAATTACAATGCCAAACACCATTACAAGATCCTTTCGTGAGAAATCTTTAGCCGATTTTAAAGCAGCGTTAGACTCTTATCAAAATTTGAGGAAACTGAATTAAAATGATGACGGTGTTTGCAAGCGCGTACATTTGTGAACAAACATTTTCTACTTTAAAAAGAGCCTAACCAGCGTATGGCGTTTGACATCGGTATTTTTCTTGGGGGATTGTGTAAGAGGATTGTTTGTCTTAGCCGCACCGTTGATTAAAAAACGCAACATTTTCAATGAATTTACGAACATTTTGAGAAAAAAGGAATCAGCACAAAAATGTTAGTGAATTTATTGAAAATGATGCATATTGTAATCAACAGTGCCGCTAACTAAGATATACAATTATAATGAATCCGGCCAGCGAATCCTATGTCATGTTGAAACCGACCCGCGGACAAAGAAAGGTTGGGCACCACTGCCTTAGATATCTGAACTTTTTCACACATTCAATCACTTCACCTACGTTTAGAAATATATCTTACTGACTCCCCTTTTTTACATATCATTATCTTGGTCTTTTATACATTCAAATCCATTCCGCTCTTCTTCTGTTGAGCCTAGGCATTACTCAACATCGTTTTAAGATCTGCATTTTCAAGATCTGCAATATATATACATGTATATATATGAAATAAGCTTGCACTCACCGGACACCATTGACTGTCACATTCTTCCACCTTAAACCATTCTGGCACACTCACTACTACTTTTGCTCTAACCTTTGACTCTATGTACAATCTTTTCCCTACTTCATCCATCCTCGTCCACAACCATTCTCTATTAATCTTATCAAAGGCGGATTTCAGAGCCACATATATCATATATAGCTTCCTGCTTTCATTTATTTCCCTATTTACTAGATAATAGGCCATCACTATGTTATAGGCTGTTCCCCTCCCTCCCTTAAGAAATCCCATTTGTGTATTTGATACTACCTTCATTTCGTCCATTTCTTTCGTCAATTTTACATTAACTACTCTTGCATGCAGCCTATATATCCCATTCATCAACGTTACCCCCTTATGCTATCAGCCTCCTCCCTATTTTCCGTTTTGTATATTCGTATAATATCACCTTCTCTCCATGTCTCAGGAATGTGATCTTTGCCCTTTTATATTGCATTAATCCCTCTAGCCAAAACAAAATAGAATGATTCGTAGAATATATAGCCACTTCAGTCATTACTACAAGCTCTCGCGCATTCGATGATCCATATTAACGATCGCTATTTTTAAAAGTATCTGTTAATTAAAGAGTATTTGTCGCATTTTAGAAATTGTTTACCTGACACCAATATAATATCAATTAGAATTCCGTGGCCAAGTACGGTTTCCTAAAAACTTTATTTATGGAATTATGATAAAATTTGAAGAACTTAATTCGCTTGAATTAATTTAATAACTTTAATACACTTTATTTACAAATATACTTTTACAATAGAGATAATAACGCAAGGTTTAGTTATTGTTCCAAATTTAAATAAGTAAATCGTGAAAATCACCTACCCTAAAAATGGACTACCCATGGATTCCCGGATCCCCATATTTGCAAACGGTGTTGACAGCTCTTTTTCGACTCTCGTAAAATTTTTAAAAGAACAGTCGTGAACTTTTGGGCAGCCTTGAGTTTTTGAAGTTTTGGCCAGTCCTGAACTTTTGAGTTCGCCTACGCACGAATTCCCAAAAACATAAATTCCTCGATTTTCATATTTACCTACGGCGCGGGAAATATCTCATATATATTTACCGTGCTATATACGTATTACATACGATTGTATATGAAAGATAAAAAACGAGATATTAAATTTTCCAGTCAAAGTTAGGTTTAATGAATCGTAATTGGAAACCCTAAATGATTGTTGCTTTGTCGATTTTTGTTCGTTGATGTCTCGGGCGCTTTCTTTCTTTAATATAGAAGTTCTGTAATCTGGATGCCACATAAAGACTCTTTATAATAACTTTTAGGAACATCCCGAATGTTCAACAGCAAAAATATACGACAGGATTACCATGCCTACCTATACCCGTGCCCTACTTATCAACTTGAAGTTTCGAAATGTATGTCTCGAAAGAAGAAGAAAAGAATTTCGTATGCTGACAGATTGATGTACTCCCAACTGAAATGGAAGTTTTATGTTCACATTATAAGATCTAGTTTGAATAAATTTCTTTATAGGTTGTAAATTTTTATTGCTCTAAATAATGTTATTGTCATTTGCGTCACTTTTCGTTATTTAAAGGAATTCAGTTAAACTTTAGAGTAAATAACCATCTATGTGAATAATAGATATCCACAGTCATCACTTTTTCTTGCTCACATGTTAACTGAGGGAAAACATGTCCTGTGGAAAACATTTTAGTAGAAATAAACCACTTCGTAGTCCGAAAACCAACTTCATTCCTAATAAGATGCATTGAAGTGAATGATTGTTATTTTATAAAAAAATGAAACCCTCAGCATACGGGAACTTTACAGTTTCCTCAATTTAAAGATGTCGCTGATAGAAATAATAGATAATAGAGGGCCTAGAATAAAGCCTTGTGGGTCCCAAATTGTGGTATCAAGGAATTTGAAAACTCAACCTTTATGTACACCAAAAAATGTCAAATAAGCAGAGGGTGTTTATTTGACTGACTTGAATGTGACATCAGTTTTCAAGTGAGTACTTCTAAAACCAAACTGCTTATCATTGAAACAATGACTTTGCTCCATATGGTTTAGAATTTGTGACTCGACAATACGTTTAAATTGTTTATCTGCATATAGGGTAATAGCTATATGCAGATAAGCGGACGCCCTTTGACCACTGCTAGCATTTTCCTTCTATTTTCTTATAATTACATTTTAAATAATATAATAATACGACCATATTTTAAGCATACTATTTAAAGGTTATTATTAAATCAAATTACCTGAAGCTGTATCTCTCGTACTCAACACCGACGACGTTTTTGGTTTCTGCTCATGTAGCACAACCTCGGTTTGCGCGTGATATAAATTGAACATATCCGCAACGCATTTGATGCTTGCCGCTCCACCAGGAAACCTATTACCAATTCCTCCTCCAATACCATTTGTACCATGCTCAAACGTATTTGCTTCAATCTCGAGCTCCAATCCGATAACGCTGATCATCGGTTTTCGACGCAAATGTTGAGTTGAAGTTGACGTGGAAGTTGCTAAGTCACTAGTGGGAGTGGGTCCAACATATGTAGTTGGATGAATTGATGAATTAGGTGGAGTCGCATATAATGCTTGCGGCGCCGATATTTGCGGCTGCATTGGTGGTGGCGGGAAGTAAAGTTGTTGGTATGTTTGTGATGGAAACGTATGTTCTGCGTATAGTTGTCGTTGGAAGCTAGCATTCACCTGTAATAATGTTTTTACTTAAATAATATTTGTCGCAAATGTTAGAAGAACTTTTACTTAAAAATTGTCTTAACGCAACGAAAAGCCGAAATTTTACGGCTGGCAGGTTTCGAAATAATTTTTCAACATACTAAAATAGATTTTTGAGTCGGATTTTCCCAGATATTGCATTTTCGTCTACCTATGGAAGATATAAAATATTTGGTGCAAATATTAGAACTCCCTACTTAGAGTAAAAACTAGTGTACCCTATCATTTTACCACCGCCTCCCCAATCAATGCACCACCGGGAAATCCCCCAATCCCATTATTTGTATTTGCCGCCGTCCGCTTTGTCGCTTAAGTGCGGCCAATGACAATCTTGACTCACTTTTCGGAAAAATTCTAACAGTGCAACTTTGCGTGAGAAATTATTTCGGTAGTAATAATTCCAATTAGTAAATATTTTTTATTATCAATGGTTAATAAGTTGAGAATATTAAATAATGCGTCAATTTTGATTGTTTATCCAATGATGAATAAGGAAATATTTTAAAAAGTTTTTTGATTAAAATTTTATTAAGATATATGGTTTTTGTATTATTTTAAATGTAGCTAATTTTATTCAGATTATTATTTTTGATAAATAGTTCAAACTCATTGTGTTTGCGAATTACTATAATTTAAAAGATAAATAATATAAAGGCTCATTATGGAGTAGTGGCGGATACAAGGGAACGGGGCAGATAGGGGCGGTCGCACCCCCTCCGCTCAAGCCAGTACATAGAACAGCGATACTGTACCTGTGGCCCGCTGAAGTTTGATTTTAACAAACCCCCCTCTAACAAAATTTTAATCCTTATTCTACTCCACTCAAGCCGTCCAGCAGATGACATATATATACTTTAATGCTTTTCACGTCGCGTGTTGTAAGAAAGCTCATTAGATATATTCTTTATTTAAGTCCCAAACGCACAACTTTAGGAGCATGTTCAAACATGATATGTGTGATGTTATTTGATGCGGAAGTAATATGTCGATAAACATGTTTTATTTTGATATCCATTCAAAAATGAGGAAAAAATATATGCAGATTTTAGAAGCAGAAGGTAAATAGAAGAATAGGAAATAGTATAAGTACTTTTTATTTGATGAAAAATAAGAACCCACTCAATTACTTGCTTGACAAACTAAGAGTTTAGGTATGATATGCAACGTGTTATACAGGGTAATGTCTAAATAATACAGGTTCTTCAAATTTGTAGACTCCAAGACATTTTCTGTTCATATAGTTATTATTTTTCATTATTAATACTTGTTTATTAATTTATTAGAATAATAGGGGATATCTGGAGGATGAGAACCACGGTTCTCACGCTCCCATATATAAATAAGTAATAAGTAAATAAACCTTTATTTGGCAGAAACAACCCGTAAAAACTAACTCAAAATACAACATAATAATAATTAAATAAAATACAAAATAATACATATTCAAAACATATAATTAACTTATCTTCGTCGGAGAAGGTAAGACTTATTTCTTTAGTATACAATGATCTTACCTATCTTCAATCCCCTTATCCTACTTCGCCATTCTTATTTGCTTTTACTTTATCTCATTTATTTGTCTTAATACTTTTCATGATTGTTAATCACTTGCCTTCCTTTCCCAAACTTAGTCTCTAGTTTTCCTTCAATTACTTTTCCTTTTCAGTCCATTCAATCCCTTCACACTTATGTATCCAGTCATTCCATTTTTTTTACGTTCCATATATCCTACACACTATTTCCTGCTCTTTCATCCAATACTTATTTCCACCCTCCCATATCCTCCTCAACCATACACACCTCAACCCTAATCTACTTATACTTATACCTAATCTACGTATATCTGCTATCATTTATTCTTCCATATCACTCTTGCTTTTCGACTTCCCTAAGTGAACAGTGAAGCTGTTCGCGCCGTAGGCAAATATGGGGATCAGGGAATTAATGAGTTGGTGAATTTGGATATAGACGAATTCACACGGCCAATGCAGTGTATCTATATGTTTCTCTATGAGGGTCCGCTGTTGACGATTATATTTCTCTTCATATCAGGATTTGGATTTTATTTTTAAACGCATTAACTCTTTTTAATATGAATTTATTAATATTATTTATTATATGGTAATTAATTACAGTAAACTGATTTATTAATTGGTATATTGCAGTTGTTTAAAAAGATATTGAATTAGATTTGATTGGTCAATTTATGTACTTTATTAGCGGATTACTCATTTAATTGAGGAATTATTGGAGAATTGCCTATTGAAAGCTTTAATTAATGGAATTAATTATAATCCGGTATCAACTCAATATATACTAAAATTTTCTCAGACGAGTCTCTGCTATGACTGGAGAATTATCGCTAGATTGAAAATACTTCAAAATTTTCAAGAACGTATCACGTGCCATAGCATTTTTATGCAAAAATTGGTATACGTCTTATTTTTTGTCCAATATAATCTAATTTCTGGTACTTGCACGACGTCTAAATCAAAATTCCAATAAATTTATACCATAGGTGACCAAGATTGCTGATGTTTTAATGTTAGATTCGAAATTCTCATTACTATCAACTTCGCATTGAATAAATAGCATATCTATTCGTGTTAACAACCATAAGTAGCAAAATGCTAAGATATAATTTGTACAGAGAAAACGGATCATTAAAATCTAAATTTGTCTCTAACAGCTACTCGTCTTGGGAACATACAGGTTCTACCTTCTCCTTGCGGCTATTGGTATTCATTCCCTAAATCGTCTACTGAAATATCATCTTCTGTAGAAAAATTATCAGTTTCAGTATCCATTCGCTCACAATCACTAACGTCACTTTCTCCTGAAATTAACTATAGTGCTCGTAGTTTCTTTCTCCTATTCAGAATAATTGATTCATCTGAAGAGTTTTCTTCTTCAGCAAAATTCATGTTGTTTGTAAATTGGAATTTCACGTATACTATTGGAATTTCAATAATAGTAAGAGTGGAAATTATTAGCAAGTATTATTTCAATGATATTTCAACAATATTTTTATATGGTACTCTTGTCAACCGGTGCTATGGGATGCTATTTGCTCGTTGTTATGACGATCACTGATAGCAGAGTCATACTGATAATTTTGCACGTATTAAATGAAAAACGCTGAAAAACCCCGCCCGATAAAACATTCTACGAAATTGCCCGCCGGCGTCAACGCGTTAACCCTCCATGCACAATGTAGGGTCGGATCCGACCCAGTGCCCCAATTTCCTCTACAACACGCAAACATGTCATAATTTAGAAACATGCGCTTCTAGGTATCCTCGTATACAATAGTGTTTTACATACGGCAGTAGTCAAATGTGATTTGTAATTTGTATGGCTTCAATAAAATTGTTTATTTGTTTGATTGGGTCGGATGCGACCCACCTTGCTATTAAAATCATAATATTTTGCAAAGGTTATTATATATTTATAAACTCAAAATGAGTAATGAAAACTGTTTCTTGATACAAGAAAAGTGAGAAAATCTTGTGCGTAAGTTAGAAAATGAAGTGGCAATGCAATAGACTAAAATGTAGAAGGGGCCAGGTTGAGGTTGGTAAAAATTTGGATATAATATGGACAACAAAACAGCTTCAATCTATAGTTTCGAAAATATCAAGCTAAAATATAATTACGCATCTTCCTCGGCTTAAAGATGCTTCAAAGGGTGCTACAGAATTAGATAAATTGTTTTCAGTCTTTATAACCGATGAGATGATAAAGAATATCGTCTGCTACACGAATCAGCATATTGAAATTACTGCTTCAAAATTTAAATCAAAGCAATGGTATATCTTTTCTACAGATTCTAAGCGTTACTAGGCCTGAAGTATAAATGAGGAGTTCTAAAGAACTCTGTACTAAATATTTCTGATATGTTTTTTCCTATATATGGATCATCAATTTTGAGATCTTTTATGTCAAAAACAGATTTCAGTTTCTTCCGAGTTATTAGATTTGGATATAAGTCACCGCGCGAAACTCGAGCAACAAGCGACAAATGTTTCGTGATATTATATAAATGTCAAGAAAGAAAGTTATTCCTCACAAGTGCGTCGGGAATTTCTAAAAAGACTCGCATATAATCTGTCTTAACCAATATTGAGAAAACGAATGTACAATGAACGCCTTCCAAAAGAACATAGAGCTACAATTCGAAACGTATTGGGGATCAACGATAAACAAGAAGAGCCTAATCAAAAGGCATAGAATTTATCAACAAGAAAAAGAAAGAAACTGCGCGTTTTGCAATTAAGGACAGAAAATGAATATTTCATTTCATGCAAAAAATGTTTATGTGTTCAACATAAAAATGTATTTTGTCCGTCATGTTCAAATAAAATAAATTGTTTATATATATTTTTTCATATTTTGTAATAGAGTCATAAATTTAAATATTTTACTTAAAATATTTTTGTTTCGTTTTAGTTCTCAAATAAGTAAATCATTTAGTTTGCGTTGAATCCGGACCACCTCGTTATAGACAAAATAAAATTCTCCTTGCGGACGGGTTAATTATTTTAAACTATTATTGTAAAATGCTTTGCGCAAAATTAAATAATAGCAGGGAGTTTGCAGGAATATATAAGAGCATTGATTTTAAAATTGTGCTAAACGCAACGCATTGCATTGTATATTCGATTAAAGGAAATAGTTCTTCTGTACCATAAATTAGGCAAATCGTAACAATTGTTGAGTTAAGCAATAACCCTGGTATTTATTAAAAACTTTAATTAATGTAAGTTAAATGTAGATTATTTTACTTGATTGTAACGTAAATAGCACAAGAAAAATAAAAATGTGTACTTCGTTTTTGTAAATTCGCTCAAATGAAATAAACATTTTCATTAAAGCGAGAATCACACAGTTTCTGAAGCGGACGATAGTATGCCGTCCTCAAAATTGCTACATAGTAATCACATTCAGCACTGAAATTCAAGCGCACGAGTCTTACCATAAACGATAATTTATTATTTCGTTCGAAAACGTTAATGTGCGTTTCTAACCGTAAAAGTTGAACACCTCCACATCTCGAAAATTGCGTCGAATGTTTCGGGATACAAGCAGGACACTTGTAAAAAACAATTGCTCCAACAAATCCTTTTTTAATAAAGTTAGTCTAGAGTTATGACAGAATTTAGTAATCTATCGTAAGATTTAAAATATTGAGTTGTTCATGGTTAAGTTACGAAAAACAAAATGTTTTTAAGAAATATGAGTTTCGAATACAAATTCAAATTAGAAAACAATACAAATTTATTTAATCAAAATATGTAACTTAATAACGTAATACGGACGCACCTAAGTTGGGGTAAAGATTAGAGCAGGCCATGATACTGATAGGGTCACTTTAATCCTTTGGTGGGTTGCTCTAAACAATAGTAAGGATATGGTAAAAAAAATTAAAAGCTGTAAAAGAGTTAAGAACCGAACTATAGGTAGCAACATTATGTTAGTTAATTATCAGAGGAAATGAACGCGTATTCCGACTTCGTACCTAATCGGAGCGTACTAACAAGAATAGAATACCGCGCTTTGCGCAGTACTCCTCGATTCAGACTTGATCTAATATAGTAATAGAGTTTAGTAATATGATCTAATATAGTAATATGTAGTAATAGAGTTTAGTTTATTATATTCAAACGGCAGCCATCATAATTTTGATATTATATTAATTGTGTAATGTTTTAAGTGTTATATAAATTAATAAATCATTTCAGTTAGCCTTGCTGAATGTATTTATCAAGTATTCAACGCAACTAAGAAATAATTTAGTAAATATCAAGATTAGCTTAACATTGTGGAATCGTTGTCATACTAGATATATAAATCATTGAATAAATGCATAATGGACATAATTAATTACTATAATTGATAAAATTGCTTAATCTTGTGCAATTGTCTAAAAGTAATAAGTGAAAGCACTTATAGAATAGTGCAATTAAGAAAGAAAAGTAATTAAAATAAATATCAAAATCTTTATTTTTAAAAATAATAAAATATATTTTTAAACAAGGTCCACTGATATGAGACTTGATTAAATTGTAAGATCAACGATAAGCTATTGATATCTTATCTCGTAATAATATTATTTGCTTTCAAAAAAATTTAACTCATGCCCAAATGAAAAAGATGCTGAAATTCCCCAAATCTGCAGAAGTTCAAAAAATTATAAAAATACATTTCGTAAATATAAATATAAAAATGCATTTCGATATTGCAATTCAATTTAACGTGCGAGAAGTTCTTCCAAATTAAAGAATTATTGGTTGATGATTTCATTTCAGTCGCGCGAAGTAAGAAATTTAAACACAATTTTGATCACTTTGATTAATAAATTTTGTTTCGTTTTGCTGTGCGCAGGTGCAAAAGAATCCAACTTTAGGAAAAGTTCTGAAGTAACAAATAACAAAATAAAGAAATTCATTATTATTAAATTGCAAAACAACATCAACAAAAATTCAGAAAAATAAACACCCAAGCAAAAACCTTAAAAATAAATCAATCAAGTCTCTCCTGATCCTACGCCTAGACGATCCGGGAAAGGATTGCTCCCACGCTTCTCATGCCATATGTGCCATTTTCCTATTCACACTCTATTCTTTTTATCTTCTCTCCCCCTTATTGATTTCCACTAATATTTGCCGCATTACTTCACCTCTTTATATTTCCTTCCCAAGCATAGCTTCCAGTTTTCCCCTGTCACTCTTTGATCGTCCCACCATTCTAACCCCTCGCATTTTTTCACTGATTGCTCCCACTTTCCGCATTTTCTTCCACATTTCCGCAACGAAATCTAGTAGTTATTGTTTTTATTATCTTTTACACATAATTTTGACCGTCCCATACAACTTCTAGCCATCTCAAACATTCGTCCGAGGACAATGCTAGTCTACCTAATGTTCTTCGTCCATGCTCCATTCATTCATACCTCCTTTCTCTTTCCATTTTTCTCTTCAACATTAGCTTATACAAATTTTTCACGATTCTATCATCCTCAACCCTCATCACAATCATTTCTTAATTCACCATTTTTTTAAATCGTCCCACCCAACAATAATATTTAGTTAGCTACAACATGATTCCCTTAGGAGTAGATATATCGACATCCAAACATTATTCCAATCTGCATCTTGTACCTCTCTTTCACTGCCCACTCCTCTGCTCCATACCTCATTATACACCTCACACATACATCCAATACTGTCATTGTTATTCTTACTGATTCTTCAAACCTATCTTCTTAAAGACAATTCAATGTTTCAGCCTCTATATTTGTCTTGCGTACCACCATTCTTACATGTTTCTTTCACACACCATTTTTGTTTAACATATATTCTAAATGTTTACACTTTTTCGCACATTCAATTTTATCTCCATCCAATTAAATCGAATCCTTTTTTGTCATTCTCCCTCCCCTTCCACTCACCATCACCTTCGTTTTCGCCACATTCACTTGAAATATTGTCTCTTTCATGAATTAAACACCCAATTTATTTCCTCATGCACGCTATCTCATCACCTTAGCTTAGTAACCATATTTTATCCTGTCCTATGCATACCCCTCCTCCCTAACATTTCCTTAATCCCTAATTCCTTTCCTTAATCTTTTCCAATTCCGACATGTATTTTTGAAACATGCCTGTGCTTAACGGATAACCCCGTTTCATTTCCCTTTTCATCCTGAATCATCCTGACACTTTCCCTCCTCTCGGCTTTATTGTAATTTGTTCACTCATATATATACTTTATTCTTTGTCTCCCGCTGATATTCCTAGCCCTTGCATTCTTTTCCATTAACTTTCTCTATATATTTTGTCAAACGCAGCCTTCATATCTATAAATAAAAAGCCTATAACTAACAGGTCTCTCTATCTTGCCCTTTTACTCTCGAGAGAGTATGGTGACATCATGTCTCAATTGCTCGGATCGTAGTTCTCCATCCTTCTCTGTCTTG
>WYDF02287231.1:0-16580 GCA_009867245.2 Adranes taylori
AGATTCGTTTTAAAACCCTTAAATCTTATGTACAGGTCCTGTATTTTTAAATCTTTTTTATTACATATTTCCATTTATTTCAATCATAAATAGAACGATCGATTTTCTTTAAATTTGATCAAGGATTGTAACTTTTGTAGTTAAAGTAAATAAAGTAATTTTAATTAGTTTAATTTTAAATAAACCAAGTGTGTCTTTTTATTTCAACCCAATTATATTCGCAATAATCAATAAGTAAGCCCTAGCTCCCCTACATATTTCGTAAAACTTAAAGTAACAATAACAGCATATCTCCATTTGTAACAGAAATCTAAGTAAAGGATTCCGCCAGCTTTTGGCGAAAGATCTTACGGCGTGTTAAGAATAAACACGTGAGGAAATTTTGCGAATGTACAGGTATCTATATGTTTTACTATGCGGTTCGGGTTTTGTTTGACAATTATATTTTTTCCACGTGCTCACGTCTTGTTATCGGGATTTGGAATTTATTTTTAAACGTATTAGATCATTATAATACGAATTTATTAACATTATGTATTATGTCAATTTATTAATTCGTATATTACATTTGTTTGAAAAATGGAATTAGATTTGATTAGTCAATTTATATAATAATAGCGGATTACTCATCGAATCGATGAATTATTAGAGAATTCCTTATTGTAAGCGTTAATTAATTGAATTAATGATAATCCGGTATCAATCTTTATTGACTCTTTAGAGAAGGAAAACACAATACCTGGTCAATATGATGCTAATTTTCGACCCGTTTCGATGCAGAAAAAGAAAAATGACTGCATTTGATAAAACAGAAAGCTCTGATCCATCAAGATAAAGCGCCTCTTCATCTATCTGCCATGAAATTTGTGGGCCCTCATATTTTTTCTTCTTCCCAAACTTGGAAAAGTACCTCAGAGGAAAGAGATTCAATAGAAATGCATAGTTTGTAGAGTTTCAACAAAATGACGTTTTGTATGGTTTAAAAAAATTTGAAATCAACTGGATTTAGTGTATAGAGTTAATGGAGTTATTTAAAAGGATAAAATATAGTTTTTACCTTAAAACATGTCTTTCATTAAAAAGTCTTTCCCATCAAACAGCCCTTGTATACTAGAATTTGATATTATCCATTTTTACTATTTTCAAAATTATATATTTAAAAAAAATTTAAATTTTAATTATTTGTGTACCTTTGAAATTTTTATAAATTTATATTTTAAAAACTCTATATTGAAAAATTTTTGTATTAGCAAAAAATAAAAATACCGAAATTGAAGGGAATGAAATATGGTTATGGCTCTTCAATTTCCTTTTTAGGCCAATGTGGCTCTCCAAAATTGGTTTGGCTTAAGGATGCGTAATAAATGGTACAAACGTTTCCAAGAGGGCCACGAAGATGTTGATCATGACGAGCGTCCTGGGCGCTCTAACAGATGAATAACATAAGAACATCGGAAACGTGGAGAAAACAGTTTTGAACAACCGCCGAATCACTCTTAAAGAAGTTGCTGAAGATTTGCATTTCGTTCGGTTTAAAGTCAAGCTATTATTTTAGATATATTAGGTATGAGGCAAATGACAGCAAAATTTGTTCCCAAATTGTTGAATTTCGATCAAAACCAGTGTCGAATTGACGCTGATCAGGCTGCTTCATAAAATCAACGACAATCCGGAATTGCTAAAAAAAATCATAATTGGTGACAAAACATGGATGTATAGATATGACGTTGAAGCAAAGGCCCAATCGTCTCAGTGAAAACTTTCTGAACAGCCAAGAGCATGAAAGCTCCATAAATTCACGCGAATGTGAAAGTTCACTCAGTTTTATTCAACATTAATGACATAGTGTACCACAAGTTCTTGCCACCAGATCATACGGTCAACAAAGTACTACCTAGAAGTTTTACGCAACCTTTTTCTATTCCCGAAGATAAAAAAGGACTTGAAAGTACGCCGTTTGCCGATGATTAAAAGATCAGAACACAATCGCTAAAGCAATTAAACGTCATATCGAAAATTGAATTTCGAATAGTTGCTTCGAAGAGTTGAAAAACGGTGGAAGAAGTGTATTATGTCCCATCGGGATTACTTTGAAGGAGATAATGTTAATATTGAGAAATAAATAAAGATTATTTGAGAAAAATGATTATTTGATCATACCTGGTATTCAAAGTTAAATGTGTGTGTGCATGTACCTTAACACTCATTCAATTCAAGACTGACTATCAATCGATCAAGCAAACAAACTACACGCCTACATTTGAAAAATCTTTTTCAATATCCCAGTCAATTAAATAAGCTGAACGTATTTACTGATATATGTTGAAGTACGAAATAGGCATAAGAACTAATTAAAACCTTAAAATATTGTTATAATTAATTTTTAGAAATCAAATTTGTATTAAAAAAGTATAGAGAATATTGTTTTTCGTAAAAATGCTTTCTTTGCCTGATTTTTCTTTGCCTAGCTCTGTTAGGGTCCTAAAAAAAAAAACCTTCAAAGACTTACAGAGCAAATAAAACCTATCCTAAGACCTCATGGCACCCAAATATCGCTGCACGGGCAAGTAAAGAATCTTCGAGCAATACTCGATCCCAAACTTCTTGGAATCCTGCAAATTGATAGAATAATAGACAGAACAATAATAGGCTGGAGCCTTACTTGTTGTACTGCGCTACAAGTCGGTTATCAGGCCAACAATAACTTACAGAGCAACTGGTGTGGTGGAAAAAGCCACTCCAGGCTAAGACATGACAAAAACTGTCCTCCATACACAGAACTGCATGCCTTGGTATAACACGACTATGAAAACGACCCCAACGGCAGCCCGTGAAGTACTGCTAGAGTTCTGTTATTAAAATAAATCATAGAAGCGGAAAAATACAGAGAATGACATATTAGGGACGAAATCAGACTGTCCAGTCCACAATATATACGGAAGCTATCAGGTCATAATATACTCAGGTTTGTGGAGAGAAGACCTCCTATATTTCCTGAATATGCTCTAGTCTGGTTAACAGATGGTTCAAGAGCTTCTGGGAATACAGAGAACGACGACGAAAATACGACATGTCTTACCCTCTATGCAGATTAGCCTACGCATTACAGAAGTATGGTGTAAGCTCTGTAGATTTGAAGGAAAGCGAGACAGCTCAACATATTTTATGTTAGTGTGCAGTAGTCGCATCCCGAAGGAGAGACCTATTTGGGACAATGAAAATTGTTACTGCGGTATATCTTAATAGGTTACGCAGTGCTCTAAATCAATTTAATTAGTTTTTATTAAACTATATATTTAAAATAATGAAAAGCGTATTGGTAACTTAAACCAGCCTAATTGAAGGTTAAAATTAATAATTAATTATTCAAGTTGAATTCTGGTTTAATTTAAATTATTTTCTTTCTTCTACAATTCTTCCAAGCTGCCACAATTGCGGTAGATTTTTAAATTTATTCTCCCAGTTCTTCATGTTACATCGAGCCGGATTTGTTCGTTGTCTATGGTCTTTCGAAGCTTTTTTAAGTAGAATCAGTGCCTCGGGTCGGTTCAATGAAGAAAATAAAGAAGAAGAACAAAGACAACTAGAATACTCCCAATTGTTCATGGTTCTGCGAATATTTTTTAAGTAGAATCAGTGCCTCGGGTTGGTTCAACAAAGAAAATAAAGGAAAAGAACGAAGTCAAGCAGAATACTCCCAATTGTTTATGAGCCTTCGAACCTCTTTTAAGTAGAATGAGTGCCTCGGGTCGGTTCAACAAAGAAAATAAAAAAGAACAAAGAAGACAACCAGAATACGACCAATTGTTCATTGTTTACCGAGCCTTTAAATTCAGTGCTTCTGTGAAGAAAATAAAGAATAAGATAAATCCACAGGTTGCGTATTAGAAAAGGAGAGACGCTATCGTGGAAGAAACAGCTCACAGGAAAAGTTCCTTCTTTTTCTAACTGCTTCTATAATGTTGTCTAGATTAGGGTTAGTACTGATGATATGCTTGGCATCTTAAGATGCTGAACGGTCTTTTATTACTTATTACAGATGGGTCTTTAATTTAGACTTATTTTAGAGAGGTCTTTAAGCTCGCTATTTAGTTTGCTATTTCTTGATCTTCAAATACAACGTTGCCCTTTGCAATTCTAATTGGAGTGTTTGGAGAAGCGATTTTCTTTAGTCGCTTGTGCCTATTCCACAGTTTTTCATCATTTGCATTCATATCATCAGTAGTAAATTCTAAAAATAACTTTTGTTATCAACCGCCTATCAACTCGTGCTTGGAATGTTTTAAGGAGTTGCTTATCATGCGTATGTCTAGTTTTGGCAGAACTTCTTTACTGTTTATTTTTCTCTGTCAATTGTTCTCTGTCAATTGTTCACTTTTATTGGCATAAAATAAATTCTTACAACTTCAAATACTTCAAATACATTAAATTTCTTATTTCAAATAATAGTAAAACATAATTATATATTTCATAATTAATTAAAGAATTAATTTCATAATCAATCCTATTCTAGCCTTTCTTAAAAACCTCCTGCATTCCCTCCGTGCCCCACATATATATTATAAAAAAATTCAACTTTAAAAGACAAACACAAAATAGAACCCAGAAAGAAACAACGAAAAACAAAAAAAAAACCATATATGATTAAGAAGGAATAAAGATATCTTCCATTTTACACTTACTTCCCTTCCCTATTCTTTTTCTCCTCAATAATCTTTTCCATTATCCCTGTACCTTTAATCCCTCCATCCAAATATGCTCTTATATTCCCTGCTTGTCGTCTTTCTTCCTCATTCCATATCATTCCACTGGCACTCACCCAATGTTCCCACCTTTCCTCATCTCTTCCAATATCTGTCATTTGTTTTCGCTCTCATTCATCCAATACCTGTTTCCCCTTTCCTCACTACCACATTTAAATCGCGCAATAATTCTTTTTTGTTCCATTCCTAGAATTGCTGTCATATATTCTGGCATTCTCTCCCCATTTCTTATACTGTAATATTTCCTATTGCATCTTCCATTCGTTAATTTTTTCCATCGTTCTTGCATCTCAGTATTATTCATCCTCATCTCAACTTCATTTACAGCTTCTTCCAAATCATAAATTTTCTCATACCATCTTTCCATCGACCATCCTATTCTTTCATTAAATTTCTTTCTCTGTTATTCCCATTCATTCAAACATTTACCCTTTCTTTCTACCTCTACTCTATTCAAATACACCGATTTCACCCATCTTTCATTCTCAGGCACCATAACCTTTTTCTCATACCTTACTGACTTCTTTATATCTTTATTCCAACATTTATACTTCCCACATCCTTGCAAAAAAATCTCACTCGGTGTTGATTTTTCTACTCCAATTATTCTCTTCAATACACCGTTCATCACACATTCCATCTCTAAACTTCTTTCTTTCAACTTTCTTTCACTTTCTTTCACGCCCATATGTCCATCCATATAACATAATAATTTGTCTACAAACTTCCATTATTAAAAGCCTCATTCTAACCGAATCCCCAAATATCTTTTCCACAAACATCTTAATCTTTCCAATGCCACTTCCATGTTCTTTACAGCCATTCTTACGTGTTCGTTGCAGCTCCCACTATAATTTAATGTAAAACCTAAATATATCTATACATTTCACATTCTCTATTGACTTTCCTTCTACCTCAAACTTGCTGCATCATTCTTGCTGCTCCTCCCACATCCCTTTTTGCACACCATCACTTTCCCATACATTCTCTTTTCCAAGTTTCCAAGCATTACACCTCCACTTTGCCTTTTCTCAATATATTATCCAAATCTGATATGTAAATACTGAACAGGCTCCCACTCATTGGACGTACTTGTCTTACTCCCTTCCGTATTTCAAATCATTCCTACACATAATTTCCCACTCTTGCTCTTACTTTTATCCCAACATTCCCGTTACAATCCCAATTATTATTTCTTGCATTCGCACTTCCTTCATTCTCTTCCATAATTTCTCTCTCACAATGTTGACAAATGCTGCCTGTAGATCCACCAACAACATGTCCTTTATAAATCCACATTGCGTATTCGACTACACCCTGCCCTCACTCATATATCTCACAAGCCTCTTATTCATAATTCTTCCAATGAACCTATATACTCCATTCATGATAGAAATCGCTCTATAATTCTCCACCTGCGCTAGATCCTCTCTTTTATATATCGGGTTTATTTTCCCTTTTTTCCATTCTTCTGGTATACTCTCCCTTTCATTCCATATTTCATTCAATCTTTTCAGTAATGCTTCACTACCTTTCTGATTCCGGCATCCCCAAACTTCACATGGAATCCCATCAGGGGTTTTCGCGCTCTCCTTCTCCATTTTTCTTATTTCCTCTAATACTTCTGCTACCGTAATATCCTCCTCATTTTCATCCGTACCATTTCCGTTCATTCTAATCCCATCTTCATTTATCCTTATCTGATTAGTCATATTGACTCTACATTTATTTTCTCACTCATTTATCCCTATTATGCATTCTTCTCTGTCCTTGTCTATTGCCTCATTCATTCTTAAATATATCACTTTCGAACTTCAACTTCTTAATCCATTCTTTTTCTTCTGCCTCCTTTCTTTCCATACTTCTTTTTTTAACTTCTCCTAGTCCAATTCCTCTTTTCTAACTCTCCTTAAGACCGCCCTTACTTTTTTTTCTCAGATCTCCACAATTGTTCTTTGTCATGTTGGTTAAGATCCCATTGATTGAACATATTGATGGTCATGCTGCTTTCTCTCATATTCCTATTTATTTCAGTAGTAATTTCCGTATCAATGTCTTGACTTCAGATGAGATTTTCTACCGGACAGCTTACAAAATCTTTAATTCTGTAAGAAGAACCTTGAACCAGTAAATTTTTGTTCTTGTCATCTTTGGTGCTACAAATTTTCCAACACTGTAAAATAGTCAGATTGGAGTTCGAGTTTTGTCTGCACGAAAAGCTATTATGAGTGATGAAAAGCTCTATCACTTCTCCATAACTTTTCTTGCCACTCGCAATAGAATAGAGGTGGCATGCACCTTTGTCTAATGGAATTTATTTGTTATGCCAAACAGTTTTTCTCGTGTATTATTGCTATTTCTGCAGTTCCAAGCTAAATATTTAGAATTTAGATTGTCCCCTACAATGCATGGACAGTTTTTGAAATTTTCCTCAAAATATGCAATGTTTGGTGTCGTTTAGGTGGAATATAGCTTGTTGTAAGCGTGACCATTTCACCAAGAATGTTTGTCTTTACTAGAATGTTTACTATAACTAAAAATGGAGGAACACTTACGTGTCAGCTCTTCATGCATCTATTTTCATAGAAGTTGATAATATTGTAAACAGTTAAAATTCCAACATTCGCTTCCTTACATTTTTTACTGGAATAATTATCATTATTATTAAAAATTATTATTTTTGAGATTATTATTGAAAAGAAGATTAAGCACATCATTTACAACATTACTATCAAAATTATTTTTAAACAAAACCTCAAAGATTTAGAACAAACTATTCGATAGGTATAAATTCGTGGACTGGCCCGCCACCCCAGGTATCATATACTGGAAAGTCAAGTTTTACATTGTGTTGGATAAAGCAAAAGGTAATTTATTTAATTCTGACATTTTCACCTTATCAACTAAATTCAATTAGCTCAATAGTTGTTTAAAGTTACAATCTATTAGCATAGAAACGCACAATTGTACTTGTGCGGCGAAGGTGTATTTTGTACGACTTTGATTTGACTATTTTGCCATTTGTATAACCCTTCTGTTCGACAACATCAAAATATAAATGTTTAATTAATACATTAAACATTTATTCAAATGTCAATAACACTACTTAGTGGTGTATTTAGGAAAGTAATAAACATACCATAAAAATAAATTAGCAAAAATGCAAAATCAAGCATAATTATTCTGATGTATCACAATAATAGTATTATATTGCATAAATATAAATCTACATGACGAATAATTTTGAATCTTCTGTAGCTGTTGTAAAATCTTTAAAGAAACCCCATGGCTTTTGGATCCCTATTAATGTCAGGCAGAATTACGCAAACATCGGTTAAGATAATCTATCATCCATCCTCTCGATCCCTGTTTCGTATGTCATATTGAAACTCCTGTACAGACTATACATTCGCGTACATATTCATACAAGGTTTCAGAAAAATATTGTGCGATTTATTTTCAAATTAAATACGAGCATTACCTACAGTTATCAAATATTTCTATGGAATATTTCTATAACATTTTAACATAAATTTGTGAATTTTAGAAAAATAACTTAACTTTTTATCTATTAACATTTTATGATAACTAATTTACAATTATGCGGGTCGAATAATAATTAGGAGGGAGGAAAACAGAGATTAAATGTATTACTAAAACTTTTGAATATGTACATTCCACATAAAGGAGAATATTTTTTTTTATGTACTTTGAATAATTAATTTAGTATTTAGATATAGTTGTTAGTTATAAATCTTTCAAGTTTACCTTAAGATGTTTTGAATTCTTTCTAGTCAACGTGTAGTAAAGTCTATAACGTACCTTAGGAATTGTACATCGAGCTGTACATCGAGTTTTCGTTCAATTAATTTTAGTCAGATTTGTAACTTGCAGGGGCCGAAAGTTCCGTGGGCGGGGGTGTGTGTAACGCAAAAAAGAATTTTTTTTAATAATATAAACTTTCTTTTGAAAACAATAAAATTATTAGCAGTTCAATTCCTTTAAACGTGTGATTTTATTCCAAGAAGCGTACTTGAATCAGACAAAATTAGCATTTAGGAAACCACGGGGGTCTAGGGGAAAGGTTATTGTAATGGTAAGGAGAAATAAGAAAGAACTAGACTAGACTGAACTAATTCTAGTTAAGTCCGCTTTAGAAAAATATGATAATTGAAGATACAATAAGCAGAACAGTAATAGAACATATGTTACTCCCGGAGATCGTTTTAACGAGAGTGGGAATTAAGTACTTTCTTTATAATCACATAGCGAGCATTTCTCTCGGTTAATTAGTTACAGAATTTCTCTAAATAAAAACACAAAAATTGAATGAAATTTCAGTTAGTTTTTGGTATGGTATTATTCGCCTTTGGATTTCATACGCGATTAGTTAAAGACTAAAATGGCTGGAATACCAATATGAGTACTTACTAAATTATTTTAAGGGATTAAAACATCTTAACCAAATTTTCTACTTTCTAAATGATTAATAATTAATTAAGCACTGTATTAATGTTAATCGAAACTTTCTACAATTATTTACTGAACAAGAATAAAGTTTACAGATGTAGAACCAATATTTATCAAATCTGAATTAAACAGTAAATTATTACATTATTCGACCGTTAGTTTTCTTTAATCCTCATAATTTTCTTTGTAATTAAATGTTGCTTGGTAATTTTTTTATGGACTTTCATTTGGAAGCTAAAGTTTACTGTATAAAAGTTTCAATATTTGTATTTCAAATAAAACTAACTAATAAATTTTATTACTGCCCAAAGTACAAATGTCCAATATATTCATAAAAATGTATTTTAAGTAATTGATTAGATAAAATAGATTGCTTCAACCTCTTGTTTTATTTCATTAAATTTTGTGTTTTAATCATCTAATGGGTCGTACTTGGTTTACTAAAGTCATATTGTTGGTTTTATTAAATTAAAAACATTGATATGTCTAGCGTGATTGAATGTATAGCGCTACTAAGTTATTTTCAACACCAACTAATAATAGAGATCAACGAATTTAAGTTACATCCCAACTTAAGTCTTATTACTTGATTCTGGTCAGGTGGGTTTGAATTTTTATTGGCATTTGGAATTGCTTAGCTAGTTACAGTTCATACTATCCCTAGTCACGAAAATAAACGTGACATTACTACATCTTTGATACTTGTGCTTAACCTATCACAGTACTCAAATCAAAATCGGAGATAGTATCTAGACAAAGCAAGATTGCAAGAATCCCATAAGAATACCTCAGAAGTTGGTCCTCGCCCCCGGATGCTTCTAACCTTCCATCGTACTGAAATGATATCTTAATATTTGCATTTCAAATTCTGACTTCAAGTGCTTCAATGCTTGTATGCTACAAACGCACTTAAAACCTTGCTGTAACAAAGATTTGATATTAAAGCTCAAGATTTCCTGCATCAAACCATTGCTACTGATGAAAAGCGGAATACAAACTTTGAACCGGAGTTGAAACCACATCGAACGAGCGAAGAAGTCAATGTGCCCCACGTCCAAAAAAATCACATCGAGCTCAATCGAAGATCAAACCAATAATGATTTTTGCTTACAATCATCATGATAGACTTCCATCTGAATAAGTGTCACAGGATAGAATAAACTTCTTGTTCATTGAAAAATGGAACAAAAGATGCACGCGACCTCAGTTGTTCAAGGCTCAGCCACTCATTCTCCATGATAACGTTCGGCCGCACATTGGCAATATCGTAACTGAAAAACTGCCTGAATACAATTGGGAAGTGTTACTTCATAGACGCTACAATTTTGACATAAATCTAAGAGTCATACTTATTCCCAAAGATGAAACAACCCATGCAAAGACGTCGTTATTTATCTCTTGAAAAGCTTTTTCTACACGAGCCGTTCATCAGATAAACAAAGATGGCGTATTAAGTGGAATTGTAAAACTTTATACACGTTGAAACTCGATCGTTCAGATGCAAGGAAACTATATTGAAGAATTCTAAAGCAATCTTTTCAGATATAACAAAATATATGCATTATTTATGAAATAACCTCGAATATAATCAGTTGTCACGTCTTCTCTTAACCCAGAGACTTATAACCTGTTCAATTGGGGGGAACAACAGTTACCGTCCCTGAAGTTGGTATGTCATGGCAAGAACGGGATCCGGCGGACTTCTTGGTAATTTGCTCGGTGTTTTTGCTGGAATGAGGTGTCTGCTTTGCTTATTAATCTGGGCGCCAAAGAATTGAGCTAAATCACGGAGTAAAAAATGGGAGGGACTGCACACAAATAAGAATCAAAAATAAATTTAACTACAACCAGCACTTTATTAAATATTTAAATTATTAACAATAACAGAAAATATTAAATAGCAGTATTAAAATGAAAAACCATACCAATAATTTAAGTACCCTGATAATAATAGCTAATGATTTATACACTGGGTATGAATAAGTTTATATAACAGGCCCTCAGCCTAGTATTTACAACTTTCAGTTATAATGGCTTAATAGGTAGTCACTGATAATATTCATCAGGCCTTAAGGCCTTATTTAACATTTTCATAATAAAGAATTCCATAATAAAATTAGATCAATAAATTTCAAAATTATCACAATAAATATTCCTCCCTCCCCGAAATCAAGATTCAAATAAAACACATTAAAATAGTGGTGGTCACAGAACACAGTTACACACCCTGGAAGCATCCACAGGTTTTACGAATTACAAAAAAAATGGACTCTCCTCCGTCCCTAAGGTCCACAGTGATCTATATCCTCTAAAAGCTGCTTTAGGCATAGCCATCGCCGACATTCAACGCTTAGATGCACGTGGTCCTCTAGCGCGCCGAAAATGGCTACAATCCACCAAAAACCACGCTAATATGCCCTTACATGCCAAAACTTCTGACATCGGATTCTCTATAATTCAATTAATTAATAATCGCAATGAATAATGAGCCATCCTCTAATAATACATCTATATATACTAATCAAATTCATCAAAGAAATATAATATACAATTAAATATAATCCAATATACAACCTAACCAATCAACTAATGATAATAAATTAGTTAAATCAAGAAATTATATAAATTATCCAACATATAATCGTATACCTTAACATAAAGACCATAAGAGAGTCGGTAAGAAGATACCTATACAACTAAAGATCAAATAAATTCGCCGAACGAGTAAGCGTACACATAAGCAGTCGGCATAGGTCGTGGAAAAGCTTTGATGCTTACCGCCGGTCGTAAAATGGCAGCGGCACCCATTGATGTATAGTATACGAGAATATTTTACGTCTCCGATATGGGCAACGACTTTTCTCTTTTTTTTCATTTTAAAATAACGATTTCCTTTGTCGGTGAATATTTATTTCAACATGAATTGCGACTAGTATTTCTTCACACTTTCGAAAAGTCGAGTAAGGTTTTTACTCTTTTGGTTTTCAACAAATGTGATTGGATATTAGTTTATACTATTTTTGAAGGAGCCGTTTTCTATACGATACTTTGAGGTTTTGGTCGCATCAAGCTACTATTTCCATCGCTGCTGTGGCTCACCACCATTTAGAAATCACCACTACTTACACTTTACTAGATAACCATCAATAAAATAATGCAACTTTCATCCTTAATTTTCCTTACGTACCAGGAAGAAACTTTTGATTGATCGGAAGTATAACCTTCCTAAAAATTTTGTAGCAGAGACTTCTTAGCCGATCCATCAGGAGCAGCTTCCTTTCCCAGAAAATTCTCATAAAAGGAGCCATCCAGGCCAGTGATCCTCAGACGCAATTTTTGAGTTGTTGTCTTGGGATAGCTGGGAGAACCCAATCGCGCTAGTCCAAAGCTTTAATTCTGAAATAAGACCTAGTCAAATTCTTTTGTTCAGCGAGACATGATTACAGCCAGTATTAATATGATTTTAAAGCGCTATAGTAAGATTTCAAATATTCAAACAACATATTAAATGTACAAAAAATATAAGTAAATTAAAATTCTACAAAAATAAAATTCAACTCCCAGAAAATAAAACAAAAGGTTAAGTATGCGACGACACATCTCTTGAATCTTTCGATTCCCAAATAATTATCACTTTCTTCTATTGTTGTTCTCATTTTATAATTTCCCATTAACCACGTCCTGATGCGAAGACAAGGAGGTCGACGAGAGAAGAAGAAGCTCGCCAGGAAGTATCGGGCAAACGAAAACCGTATGAACGGTCCAGCACAGACTCCAGTGGTCAACAGTTACGAACGTCGTCCTCGAACTCCACGTCTTATCTTAAATGCTCCCGAGTCAACGCCAGTGGTCTACGAGCAAGAAGATTCGATGTCAGTACCAGGTCCCCCATACTACCTATCGCTTCAGGAGATGTTCCCGTCCCATCGACCCCTGGTAAGGGATAGTTGTATCCGGCAACATTAGTCGTCGCAAACCATCAATAAAAACTCTACATCTTCGGTATTCGTTTCAATGCATTTCTACACCTGCGCGCATATCAACCAAAATCCTATCGCTACTGCACACCGATTAAGTACCACATCTGCTAATTCCCCGTTCGACCTTCATCCACGTATTATTCAATCAAGGTTCATTTATTTAATCCAGTCAACTTCAACGCCATTGGTACAGAAGAGAAGTTTCATTCCAGAACTGTACTCAGAGCTGAAGATACATAATACAATAATTAGTTCGTCACTCTTTATTTGGTTTATTTTTTTTTGAATGGAGGAAGAGAACTGGATCAGCCTAGCGAATTTTGAATCAACATTATTGTCAGTCATTTAAAATCGCGTTTCGAGTCATATATTTACAGTTATAAATACTAGAACAATAAACCAAACTATTTAAACTTGTTATGGTCTTTCTGTGGTTATCATATAAGAAATTGTGTACTTTCTTATAAAAATGAGAATGCAAGTACAAATTATGTTACAAACAGACTAAAATATAAAAAGCAGTATAGTGTTATAAACAAATTACGATCCTGCTTTGATTAAGTCAATTAAACCAGTAACACTTCTATTGATGGTTCATCCTTTATGTGCAAACTCCAACATGGGAAACGACTTAACGTCCACCATAAGTCTTCCTAAATCCAAAGACTTCAGACTAAGCGCTAGGGTGGTCGCCTAAAAATCACAAACATACTTGCTCTAGCGCCATTTTGACATTCACCAATTAAAAAACTTATCCAATTTGGGCTTCATCACATTGCTACCTAACGGCTTAATTCAAAACCTATAAGAATTTAGTTCACAGACATTTACTATACTGCGAAAATTTAATTAGCAGGAGTCAAGAAATTGGCTGTTATGTGACGCTAATTATCGCAGATAAATGGCTATATACGGCTTCTCAAATCTTAGCAGAGCAGGATGGATCCCTTCCATTCGCCCACCAATTGCAAACAACAACATGTCATTGAACCGACGACTACTACGTAATCATAGACCAATCGGAAAACTCGAAATTTAAACACTGGAAAATAGAAGCAACGACTCCTGCAGTACCTTGTAACAAAGTTGTTACGAGACATAAGATTAAATCAATTGAATTATACAATCTTTCTTAATAAATAAATAATAGTCGTCTAATCCACGACTGGGAAAATATCAAATGAAATTAATCAAATAAATAAATTATGTAAAAGTACTGGACTGATATAGAACGAGTTATAAAATTTAAATGCGTGTATTATCTGTAAACAATTCCTACCACTATCAAAAGAACATATTGCCTGCTTTGGAATAAGTACAACGGCGTATGGCTAATGTATGTATGTGTCTATGTTCTTGTGTGGAAAGACTGATTTGGCCCGCCGCTTGCTAGGATAATATACTGGCTGGTACTATTGACTGATTGCAGTATGATATACCTCATTACTGCTGCTCGCTACTGCTACCACGTCCTGTTATAGGCGTGAAAAAGTTGCTAAGATAATATTTGAATGGAGTTGTGTATTATGTAGACACAGATGAGGAATAAGACCGATTGTTTCTGGGATAGATTTTTGAAGGCCAATTTAATTCTGTAAATAATAAAATATTTGTTTGCGCCATTTTTTGGTAATCGCTAAACCTCCCCATTAGCATCGCCCAACCTCGCCAATGACAAATCGCTATTGTACCAAAATTACAGATCACCATGCTCTACAACAAATACAGTCAGAACACTTCACTTTTATTATCCAAATCATCTGTCAGCAGCGACATCTCACAGAACAGTTCCCCAAGTATTTGGAGCAGATACTTAATTTTCAACCATCTATTTCACGCTCAAATCCACTTAATTACAGTACTCCGTCTAGCACCACAAGTATTCTAAATCTTATTAATATCCTGAGCATCTTATTAATACAACCCATAAAAATGGCTACACGAAGTAGTGAAACCTAGGACAAATGCGGTGCCCCCTGCAGCATAAACCTTTCACTTTAGTGGTATCAAGAATTTATGACTGATCTGACATAACGATTTAGGCATGTAACCACGTAATGGTTTAGCAACAAATTTATTTAGGGAAGATAAATATTTCTGAAATTCACAATGGAAATAAATTTAAAAAAATACCGAATGGGGGTCATAAGTACACAATTCGTTTCCTAGTAGTAATAGATAGATTGCAAAACATAAGCGAAAGCGAAATGTAACTGGTACTCAAACTAACTAACCTTTCATGTAAACAATACGTCTCACAGGCGGAAAATGAACGGAAACAATGTACAAACTCAACACAAATGCTGAACTAGTATAAAGAAACAAACTTTGATAACAGGTATTAATTCAACTTCACTAACTAGATGTATTCTCCTCAGATTGCAAAACCTAGACCTCAAAATCAACCAATGTGCTGCCCTGCTCTAAGTTCAACCAGCTTGGAAAAGCTTGTTACAGGCTCTAATTGGCCAACTATTATGCATGATAATGGCACAGTACACACTGAAACACAATATGCCATAGTGAACCCAAAACCTTCAACTTGCATATAAAATTTCCTCTACGTATCCCAGCGTTTCTGAAATAACAATTTAAACATAGGTATAGGTTATTTATTTTATTATTAAAGATTCTTCTGCACAGCTTCTTCAACAATGCATCTTGATCTACCACCAAATTTGCTAATGAACATTAAAATATTTATCAAATCAACTTATGCAAGAGTTGAAATAAATTTCACTACATCCAGAAATTAATCAATAAAATATTGCATTCACCTGATTGCTGTGATAAGGTATAAAAGCCATACATAAAATTGCCTCATCTAAAGCTGCCTCTTCACATTTTTTTTTAATTTGTGAATTTTTGTCAAATATTTGTAAAACATTTTATTACAGCCTTATATCAACTAAAGTCTCAAACTATACACTCGTAATAAGCATATTAGGACAATTGAATCTAAGCGTACAACGACAAAATGATCCGTATTTAGTAAACGGTAAGCATTATTTTTTCGGCGCTTCAAAAAAAGTTGTCCATTTTATTGAACCATTGTCAGAAACTGTATTTTTTTAACATCATGACATTTGTCAGCAATCCATCGTGTTATATGATTGATCGTGTGAGATACAAATTATATTGATATACATATTTTCGTGAATAATTTACGAAAAACTAGTTCATATAATTCATTGGTGTATATTTGAATTTAAAGTAGTATATGTACGTTAAAGTAGTGTAGTATATGTATGTACGTTTGGGTAGCGGGTAGATACTCATCTATATTCCCAATAGATGATAGATCTACTTCAGGGCCGCGCTCCGGCCCACGCGAGCCTTGGTTTATCTTCCAAGACCATCCGGGGGA
>WYDF02287242.1:0-16580 GCA_009867245.2 Adranes taylori
ATTCTATGAAGAGATTTTTTTTAAACTTTACCCTAGAAAAGATAGTTTAGTGCGAGTAGTTGAACGAATAGTAATTCACCCAACAAATTTGTGATTAACTTTTTTAAAATAGGAATTTCCCAAGGTGGACGAAATTTTAGAGTTAAGAAGCATAGATAAGTTTAAAGGGTATCCGTGGCCCTCCTAGCACATTAAATAGTGCATAGTTTGTATTGCATATTTATATTGCTAGTTATCTCTGGCGCGATATTTAATCAAAAGCTGCTAATGGATGATATACAAAGAAAATCATAGAAATATAACGATTCATCATGCAGCAAAAAGAAAGGATATAAAACTAGCTAGAATGCGAATTGACGATTATTGTGAAGAAACCAATCAAGTATTTTAATTTATGGGTTGCTTTTATCATGTATGCATTATGGTAGTATTCGAGGAACAATTGTATATTAAATTGTATAGTAGATTATAATATAAAGTGTCATTAAAAACCACACACGGTCGTTTAATATAAATAAAACTTTATGAAACAGTTATTATAGAAAGAGCATTCAAGTTGATTCCATGTTGTTTATTAAATCGATGCACAGGCAATAAACAATTGAACGGTGTACGTGTGATGCATATTGGAGATGTTTACAACGTGGATGTTCGCAAGAAGAAGCAATATACAATTAGAGTATATAATATCAAAATCCAGATTGTTATGAAGATTATATTATCATTACTTACCATATTCATTCCGATTATTATTAATCTTTTTTGAATTCATATAATGTGGCCGGCAAGTATATATTCACTTTTTTAATTATGTAAATATTTTGTAAATCACTCATTTTAGTTTTTATTCTTTTTACTCAATTCAATAACCAAGTCGAACTTTATCACTGTATTTAATGTTACAGCGTACACCGAAATAAATCGTTCTATAGGGATTCTCCAGACACGTTTCATTCATTATTTAAATCTGCACAAGCAACAACAATTCGACTTCAGAAACTTGGTTATTGAGTGTTGCGAATGTAATGTTACAAGAATTCTTTTAAACAAATCCGAGCTAGCACCGACTTTAAAACGCCCAACACTACTACTCTACTACTGTATACGCCACTAGTAGCACGAGATGCTTTCTATGAAGGTTGATGTGGTAATATGAATACTTATTACATGATGAAGTCTGGAGAGAAAATTAAATATATAGATATTTGTTCACTATATCATTGTGTATGTAAATATGGTAATTTTCCAATCAGTCATCCCCAAATTACAAACGAATGTTTATCTCTAAATTAACAACAAACAAATGGACTAACAAAATGCAAAATTATTCCACGAAAAACTCATGTGTTACAAGTCAAGCTGAACGACAAGCTAATGTTTGTGCTTTGGTGGATTTGTGGTTAAGAAATGTTGAATAAAAATTGCAATCATAACAACGAGGAATGAGCGTTGAAATCTACATGGGTAATAGACAAAGTGAATAAAGCAGTTTCATTAGGTTAGAAAGTATTGGAAATGCATGAGATCTGGAAGTATGATGCATGGCAATATGATAAAGAGAATAGAGTAGATGGATTATATGCTGAAATGATGTATAAATTGATTACAGTTTAACAACAAGCTTCTGGATGGTTGCACAACTGATACCACACGGTCTTTTGAATATAGCGAATGCTCAATTGGAATCTACTAAAATTTTTAACAACTGTGGCCTCATGTGTTTAGCTAAACTCATTCTAAATTCGTTCTGAGGCAAACTAGGCCAAGGAGAGAATCAGCCAAAAGTAGCTATTATAAATGAGTCTCAAGAACTCTATCAACTCCTTCTCAGTATTCTTCCTATTAATGATACACGACTAGTAGCCAACTACGAATTTACAGAGGAACCCTTTGAAGTTCTCTCTGCTGTTAATGTTTATATTGCTTCATATGTTACTCCTCAGGTTCATCTTTTGGCCCAAGTGGTTAGCAATAGAAACCACAAATTCAGACTCAGTTCTTAGATCACTAGAGGTTTTCACTGCTAACCATAATGTCATGGGTGTCGCCTATATCCCCAGAAAGCACTACTGCGGGTGTTTTCAATAAGTCACTTATTTCTGTCTTTTTTCGACATTTTTCTAAATATATGACAGTTAGGGCACTATATGGATGCGGTGTATAATATTAATAGAAAAATTAATTGAATTGAAAGTGTCACATTTCCTCAATTTGTCATTGAATGTGGTGGTTTCTAGTAATAGCCACAAGGCTTCAATGGCTTCAAGTTTCTTATTACAGGTAAGGTCTTGTTTAAATGGTTTATCAGAACCATTATCTATTAGATCAGTTATCTGTTTTTCCTGCTAAAAGATAATCTGCATTTTTTTCATTATTGGTGTCTTTCTTCCTAGTCTTTATGGTTTCGATTTTCTTTTCTACTTCGATTTACTGTTCTGCTTCTTTTTTATATCACCTATATTGAGCTTGTCTTCATTGTTTTGTAATAACTCCTCTTTGGGTATCTCAATTTCTTTCACAACAACTAAATCCCCACTAAAGATTTGATTCTCTTCTTCCAAATCAGATTTTTCATCTTTATTTATCAGTCCATCATCCTCTTTCTCTTGACTAGTAGATTCTGGTAATTTTTCTCTCTCACTCATTCAGGATGCAAGTATATATTGAACTACCATTCAATCTTTATCTGTCTTGATGCTACGATAATGGAGACTGCTTCCAGAAGAAAAAAGAATAGTTCTACGGAAGACGTCCTTTTCCGAAATTGTCAATCCATTCAATGCCCATGTGATTGTTGATTGATTCGATATGCTGAAGAGTTTGTAGGAAATTATTCGGAAATCACATAAATGGTGGCATAGCATATTCTTTTATTTTTTTTTATACATGTGTGTTGAATAAATTCATTTTATTCCAACAACGGAATTAGCAAAAAAGTATGAACATGAAATTATTCCGTATGTCAGTTGCAAGTGGATTGATAAGGGGAGTGAAATCAACAAAACGAGGAAAGAACTCTGCAGAGAAACATGTATACAAATTTAAGACAATAATTCCCTTGGAAGTGAGACATGACAAATGCGCTCATCTGCCTGTCGGTGTAGCGCAGTAAGTTGTGGGTATTGTAGCACCGCAAAATATGTTCATGGAACTAGCTGGAAATAACTCCAACTGTGGTATTGGATTCTGTCTCAATAAGGATGGAAAGTGTTTTTTACTTTTTCATGAAAAATGATTGTGGACACTTACCTTTCAGTGCCTAATGGTTACCAGGAATAACCATATCCAAATTCTGATCCCAAATACAAAATGTCTTAAAATGTTTTCTTTTATTGTAATTTACCAATTTTGAATAATAAATATCACTTTCCTTGACAAAAAATTATTCCAGCATCAAATGGTTAAACTCTATTCATATCTGGAATAGCTTGGATATCGAGTATTGTACTATACAGATTCTGGAAAGTGTACTGGAAAAATGTATCGGAAATATGGCTGATGAACTAGAAACATATGGAGCTGGAACTAATATTACTGAATTTGTTAGCGACGGGCCCAAGAATTATAGGTATAAAGCAATCTCTCGAGAAGATAATAAAGAACATGAAACGTGTAAAGTCAACGGAATACGATTCAAATATGCAATTTCTTAAAATGACAATTTTTAGAAGTTGATTGTTATAAATCTTATATGTCTTATTTATGGAATATGCATCGAATACAGTATAACAATAAATAAATTGAATACCTAATATGGAAGTTGAAAAAGCCATTCCAAGGAATGAACCTGCCACTAATGGAGACAAAATCAATATTGATTTTTTTCTACCAATTCTATCAATTAAGAAAATACTTATAAATGCCCCTGGAGGAGCACCTACTAATGGCATCACTGCACACCATGATCCTTCACTATTTGTCGTGGGTATATCTGATAGTGTTGTATTGAGCAAATATGGTAAATACGGAGATGTCCATCCCAGATTTATTCCTGATGTAAATGCAATGAACGAACCTGATAAAGAAATATTTTTTTTATTGTCTTTACTTTCTTGTATAACATATTATTGTTTATTATTATTATTAGTTAGGTATGATTCAATATTTATTACTCTAAAATTATATGAACTTCTGCGTCCTGCAGATGATAAGAAATTTTTATTTAATTTAATAAATATATTGAGGCGTATTATCTTCCAAATATAAATTAATTAAACAATTATTTGATGTGTAAATCTCCATAATTGTTTCTAACTACTTGTAGAATTAACTTTTAGAGATAACAAATGAATAGCTTAGAAATAATTAGTTATCCGTCGATATTGTATCCATCAACTTATTAAAATAGTAGTTATATTGATTAAATATTTAATTATTAATTATTAAATATTTAAATAAAATATATTTAATTACCAGATAGCATTGCAACATATTGAAGAAGATTATTTGGTTTCTGTTTAATAATTTTTAAATTCATTGTTTACTAAATCATTTTTCTGAATAAAAAATAATTCATATTATTGCATTAAGCTGTTATAGAGAAAATACTAAAAGAATAAAAATGTTGCCCAAATAAATTTACGACATCCATAAATATGCCATTATCTTAATATGGCATATTTATGGTTATCCACGTTTAATTATATGCATGGCTGTGTGTTTAAAAATTATTTATTGTTATATGAATAGGATTTATCAAGTGATTTAGTCTGAGATGATATAAAATATTATCATCTATTTATTTACATATTAGCAAAATAAAATAAAAATTAAGCAAATAAGAATTATTCTCGTATTTTCTATAGTTATGGCATATGGTATCAAATAATTTATCTAGGACTGAGTTGTAACAAAAATGCTACAAAAAATTAATCATTCCTTTTTCAAATTAAACTCAAATTCAGGATCAAATATTCTTCAATATGTTGCTATGTTATCAGGTATTTTAAATTTTAACAATATATTTAACTTAAAGTCTTTAATTAATAAAAATATTTTAATCAGAAAAGTGGGACTAAAATTTTATATGTGCACATATTATTAATCCAATAATGTCAAATTTAAGTATCCACTAAGCTGACTGGAAAATCATTCCCTTATTAGTATGGTCAAGAGCACAGTAACTCATAAAAATCATATAAAATCATTCAATAAATATTTTTCATCCAAATTTGCATATCTCATATTGAATATATGAATCCACTACTACTACAACCCTAGTATGATTGTTATGTATAGTACACCTCAAGAGCTTCTACTAAATGAAGAAAAACTCTACACTTTTTGCACTACCATGCAGTTTCACTCCTTTTACCCCTACTGTAGCGACTTTTTTCTTGTTATCTGCGGAGAAAATGTCCATTTGGAAGTGGGCCCATGTTTTTGTCTGCAATTTTATATGGGTGGTGTTGGATGAAGATTATCCTCGAACCGAGTACTCTAGCAGCTGTACAGACTCCAGCAACTGATGCGCGATCATGAAGATAGAATAATTAGTTTTCTTCTTCCCAATTATCTTGTGATACACAGTGAACAAATAAAACACAGATATATCCCTTCACTGTGCGCCATATGATCGCAAACAGAGCTGCCATCTGACTTGAAGGTCAACCGTTCCGATCCTTATCTGATATTCAAATTCACAATTGAGATGTTTAACCTCCACTCTTGGTTCCTGGTCTCTTTGTCTGCTGCTCAGCTTCCCCGTTGCTTTGTTCTCAGTTGATTTCTGTTCTTGTTATCTTTCCACCTCAGAAAATAAAATCTTGTTAGCAGACCATATTTCATGCTCTCATTTGATTAGATTGCTTTTACAAATGTCATGAGGCACGTTTCTTCTATTATGACGCACAGTTCCAATTACATTTGTTTGTCTCTCAGATAGTCTTCTAATAAATTTGTTACATTATCACCTGCATACATTTTGAAATACAAATAGTAGCCTGAACTAGATTCACAATTTTTGTAAAATCTAATAACAAATTTGCTGCGCTTACAATGAACAAATGTACAAATGAAATGCTCTTTTTCTTCTCAGTTTCCCTGTTGTTCTGATGTCATCTGATTTGTATTCTTGTTATCCTTTCACCTCAGAGATGTTAGCAGACCATATTTCATGTTCTTCTCTTTTTAGTTTGCTGTTACAACTGGCACGTCTTTTTCTATTATGACGTACAGTCCCAATTACATTTTTTTGTCTCTCAGATAATCATCTAAATGGAAATGGGGAGGAATACTAATTATCTGTATAGAGAATGTGACCTCAGTCTAATAATTGTGCTAGCAGAAAGACTAGGATATGTTACATCATCAGCTGCATACATTTTGAAATACAAACAATGGTCTGAACTAGATTCAGAAATTTTGTAAAATTTTATACCAAATCTGTGTCATTTAGACATATTGCAAATAAAAGGCGGCCTCTCAATTTCATCAGGCTGTCATCCAGAACAATGTTCCAAGAAGGGAGATACAGGATTCTTTTAGAGATATGTTGTCTGATGGGCCTAATTTTTTTTAGTTGTTTTTTTATCTTCATTATTATCATTAGTGAAATGCAAATAACGCGAAATTATAACAGTTTGAATCTATCTTTACTCATTGTTGCGGAAAAAAATTGTATCAATATGTCAAGTTTTACTCAAGTACAGTTGAATAAGCGATTTTCTCACTTGTCACATCAAAATAATTAAAGCAAAAAAAGCCATAATTTCTTCTGGTGTAGTGCCAAACCATTTATCATCTCCTTTCAATATTTTCCTATTTGGATTGTTCAGTTGTATTGTAGCGTAGGCATTTGTTTCGCCACAAATTTTATTGAACAAGGGATCCATATATTACAAAAATATAGAAAGTTCAGATGATGGTTCAGAGTCGTACGTAAGTGTTTAGAAACTCCACTATAGCCAATGAAATGATAAATAACAGGATTATTATAAGTTTTTGTCCACTTCTTCGCTAATTCTTCAGGCTCAGATTCATCGTAAGGAAAATTACATTGATCGATATCTAAAAAACTAGTATAAGCTTTCTGAAACCTTCCTCATCATAACCACGACATTTTTTGCCGCCATGATGGCTACTAAGATCACCAGAAATAAATTATAGATGTAGTATTGGTTTTACGTAGCATATACAATTTTTTCAAAATTGATGTGTTAGTGTTTTCGAAAACTGCTTATAGACGTGTTAAAAATATTCAAATTGCGTAAAAAATGTAGGTAAAGGTAGATGCGCGCATTTCTGGCATTTGGTAGAGGCTTCGTCAATACCTTTTACTTCGCAAATTCCATCACTACACCGGCTTGCGAGGCGAGCATTTCACAAGTGCGTTACCACCAAGATTGTTTAAACAGTTTGAAAATTTTCTATATAATGTGATATTTTAAATGCAGTTTAAGAAGCTACTAACGGTGAGATAATTTATGAAGATGGACACATATCCAAAGAATTAGGTATATATGTTTTAGGGCGTATACCCTTAATTAACTCACCCTTTTCCATCCCTTCATTAAATCATCTCTAGTATTAGATTAGTTACTGGCACTACACCGTACGTTGAAATAAATGTAGATTTTTGTATTGCTTTTACGCAGCATCTACGATTTGTTGAAAATTGATGTGCTAATTTCGTCAAAAACTACTTATAAACGTATTTAAGATATACAAACTGCTTAAAAATTGTCAGTAAGGGTAGAAGCGCGCATTTCTGGTCTCGCAAGCCGGTGTAGTGCTGGCTGGCCTCGAAAGACGGTGTAGTGATGCAATTTGTGAAGTAGAGGGTATTGACGAAGGCTCCACCAAATCGCCTGAAATGCACGTATCTACCATTACCTACATTTTTTAAGCAATTTGGATATATTAAACATGTCTATAAGCAGTTTTCGAAGAAATTAATACATCAATTTTCGGCAAATCCTATATACTGCGTAAAAGCAATACTCACATCTACATTTGTTTCAACGTATGGAATATTGCAAATAACTAATACTAGAGATGATTTAAAAAACGGATGGAAAAGGTTCATTAAGGTTGTAAGCCCTAAAACATAAATACCTAATTGTTTGGATTTGTATCAATCTTCATAAATTATCTCGCCGTTAGCAGCTTCTTAAACCGAATTTAAAATATCAATAACGTATCAATAATTGTATAATAACGCAGGCATTCAAGGCAACATTTTCACATTATAAAGACTATTTTAAAATTGTTTTAAACAGTCTAGGTGGTAACGCAGTTGTTAAACGCCTCGCAAGCCGATGTAGTGATGCAATTTGCGAAGTAGATGGTATTGACGAAGGCTCCACCAAATGCTAGAAATGCATGCATCTAGTCTTACCTAGATTTTTTAAGCGATTTGTATATCTTTAACATGTCTATAAGTAGTTTTCGAAGAAATTTACACATCAATTTTCAGCAAATCCTATATACTACGTAAAAGCAATACTCACATCTACATTTGTTTCAACGTATGGAATAGTGCAAATAACTAATACTAGAGATGATTTAAAAAAGGGATGGAAAATGTTCATTAAGGTTGTAAGCCCTAAAACATAAATACCTAATTGTCTGGATTTGTGTCCATTTTCATAAATCATCTCGCCGTTTGTAGCTTCTTAATCCGCATTTAAAATATCAATATGGTATAATAACGTAAGCATTCAATGCTACATATTCACATTATGCTACATATTTAACAAACGTATAGGTCTGAATGATCTGGTTTATTATATATCTTGTGTTTAGGTACAAACTGTTTGCCAGATATCCGTATTTTTCCTCGATACATTTAATGTAAAGATTCAGAAGCTTATTGGGTGTTACTTCTATTACAATTTTGATATGCCAGATAATCAGGTATGACATGTTACGATTTATAAATCGACCATCAAAAGTGAAATGTAGATCTATTAATAACAAAAAAATTATTCTTCTGTAATCTACACAAATCGCTAATCTTGCTTATGTCAGTTACTTCATAGTTGCACATTTTCGTAAGAATTCTAAAACCTAAGATTTGTTCTAGAATTTATGCACAAGCATTCATTATTCTGTATAATTCTTGTCATTACAATTTACTCAATTTTTAGGTTGTATTATATCTATGAATTGTGGAATTAGCATTGGATGGTCATCGCCTTATCTTCCTTATTTACTTAACTCAAAAATATCAGATATTCCAACAACAAATGAAGAAGGATATTGGGTCTCTGCAATTTCATTACTAGGAGGACCAACTGGAAGTTTTATAGGTGCTTTTATCATTGATTTGATTGGAAGAAAATATTTTTTATTATCTTTATCGCCAGTAATAGCTTTATCCTTATTAGGACTTGCTTTCTCGAAACATATTATCCTGCTTGTATGTTTACGTTTTATACTAGGTGCTGCAGATGGAGGTATATATACCGCACTACCGATGTATTTGGGCGAAATTTCTGCCCCAGAGATAAGAGGATTTATTGGATCCTTCATATCAGTTGCAGCTTTATTTGGAACGATATTTATAAACGTGTTAGGACCTTTTACCTCTATTAGAACCAGTTCATTAATATGCCTTTTCATTCCAATAATTCATTTTATTTCCTTTATTTGGATGCCAGAAAGTCCTTATTATTTATTGAAAATGCAAAAAAAGGACGAGGCAAAGAAGAGTTTACAAATTTTGAGAGGAAAGGAAAATGTTGAAGACGAATTGAACGAATTAATTATTGCTGTTACAAGGCAAGAATCATCACAAAAACCGCATTTTAAGGATATTTTTCTAACCAAAAGTAATCGAAAAGCAGTTTGTATCTACGTAATTTTATGCTGTACTAATAAGTGTTCAGGAAAAAGTCCTGTTACTTTATTTACGACAACAATATTTCAAGCAGCAGATGCAAGTTTTGATCCAGTTACTTCAGTCATTATTTACAGTGTTATTAGTTTGGTTGCTACAATTTTAGCATTATTTGTAGTAGATAGTTTTGGAAGAAGATGTCTACTATTATTTTCTGCTTTTGGATGTGCACTTGCTTTAGCAGGAGAGGCTTTGTATTTTACAATAAAATTCTATCACCCGGAAATTCTTGACGTGATTGGATGGTTACCACTCACAGCATTGATTATGTATAATATAATATTTAGTATAGGATTAAATTTCGGTCCTGTGCTATTTGTATCCGAATTATTTCCGACTATAATAAAAGCGAAAGCTTTATGTCTTGCGGATTCTTTTTCGGGAATACTTGGTGCAGTTGTTTCTAAATATTTTCAAGTTACGAGCGACAGTATAGATATGTTTGTACCTTTTTGGACATTTGCTTTCTGCTCATTAATTGGATTTGTTCTGATCTACTATTTTGTTCCAGAAACAAAAGGAAAAACTTTAGAGGAAATACAGTTGGAATTAATTGGGATAAAAAAAGCACAAAGCAGTATAGACATTAACTAATTATAACACTTTGTTGTCTTAGGTTTATAATATATGAAATTAAATCTGATATTTAAAATTAAATTTGAATTTTTAATTTAAATTTGGAACGTTAGATGTCACTGGCATTCCAAAAGTAACTAGATTTGCAACTAAAGGTTTGTACACACTTAAATATGTATATGTTGCATAGAGTAGGTGTTATGATATTGCTGAGGAATTGAAATATCAGTGTTTCCTGCACGTGTGCGAGGGGTGATAATTTTCCGACAGTATCCACTAGCCCAGCCAAGTAATCAGTTTGAAGCTAAAAGGTGGATATTTAAGGTGGAATTAAGTCTTCATGCTATAAATCCAGATTATTTTAAGGTGATTTAACCAGATAAATTGTAACAATAATTAATACTCTCATCCGATTTTAGGCAAATAAAGATCTATTTACAATATATGCAAAAGAAATAAAAGCGGCCTCACAGGTAGGCCCCACAGATGATAGCGTGACATCATCAGAACGTTTCGGAACGAATTGTGATAGAGTTTGGGAGGGTGGGCAGAATCGGCGGTCAGCAACTACTAATTTTTGATCACTTCTAGCATCGCATATTTTTGTCGTTAACACACAACATTTGGTACTAAACGATCATTCTTTTGTGTTTTTATTTGAATCCTTAAAGATATTATTATGATTTATTAATACTATTTGTATAGAAAAACGCCCAAGGATTTAAATGTTTTAGATAATATGCATTGTTATATTTGCACGATTAATATAAACTTATTTTAATTTTTTTAATCATAAAACTTCTTTCAGATGTAGTTACGATTATCTGGAAATAATCGATCTTCCATCGCAGAAGCTGGCAACAAAAAACGTTTCAAAAAATGTTGAAAGCGCAGCATCAATATCATCTATTCAACGAAATACAAAAAACACTTCCCGAAAACTTTGCGGAGATTGGAGTTCGAAATTAAAACTTTTGAGATACGTAAGCTCTACGTCGAATTTGCGCTTAAGATTCGTATCAGATTATTCGCATCATTATGGTGGGTTTAAAGCACGCGTTAGCATGGAAAATGGTAAGTATGTGTTAAAATTTTATTTAAAAGTTTTAATTAATACATTGTTGAGGTCTTGCGTAATTATTGACGCATTAGAAATGAGCTACGACATACAAACTGTATAGGGTAAAGTAAAGTAGACAAAAGCAGCATGTTAATGAGTTTAGGGCAGATTCCTGAAAGATAGGATAAGAGGGTCTTCTTTGCCTAACCTATAAGTTAATTATGACGTCATAGTTTGTGTATATGTCGTATATAGTCGAATTTAATGTATACTATTTCACAGTCTGTAATCTTAGTGCTTATTTTTCGCAATTTTTGCGCTGTAGATTTTCAGCCGATGGAGTGCGACTTCCTTACTTTGTTTCCAGCGCTTCTTGTATAATCAATTCTGGCGGTGTAAGATCAAGCAGCACCTCAATCGGCGCAATTGGTTTCGTTTTCATAGCCCATACAATCGTACGCAATTCTCTGCATAGAAGACAGTCTTTACTTTACCTTCACCTGGAGTGGCCCTACTACATCAGTGCTGCAAGACCCACATTTTTTTCCAAAAGACTCTAATGCTTCTAGAAAAAATCACCATTTTTTTTTCACTACACCAGTGCTCCAAAGTTATGGATGGCCTGATAACCGACTAGTGCAACCAATGCGCTTCAGTCTCCAAGCTTTTCGATACATTTGTCTTATAACTACAAAAAGGAACAATTTTTCATATAAAAAGTTTTCTCTAAAAAAAAATTCTTGCTCAAAAAATTAAGAGAAGGCTCGATTTTTCGTGGAGGATGTATCTTCAAGAATTTCTCCTTTCCTATGGGACCGATCTGGATGCACTGTGGCAGACAGGTGTAGACTATGAATCCGCAGGAAGTGTCCTGTTCATTTTGTTTTATAAATCGAATATGGCGGATAGGAGCCATTTTTTTTTGTTCAGAACTTTCAGGTTCTACCTAGGAGGCTAAAATTTTGCACACATACAGACATATAGTACCTTGTATTATACGTCGAATAAAAGAGGCCCATATTGCAAAATTATATAGGACGCGGTGTTGCCACGTTTGAAGTTTAAAAAACTTTTTGAAATATCTCAGGAACAATAAAAGACAGGACATTCGAATAAACTTTATTCTATAGGCTACATAAAGGCCCTCCGGTTTTATTTGAAACATTTTTTTTCGAAAATCACAATATAACATATATACAAGGTGTTACTTTTTGCTAACTTTGGGGTCCATTTTCTCGAAAAGTTTCCGAAGAAGTTTTTTTAATTTCTTGTGTCAATAGTTCCTTTAATTTTCGAAACTCGCACGTCGAAGCACCAGAGTAATTTGACCTTGAGAAAAAGTGTACTACCCTAAGTATCTCGGTTGCTACGAAAGCTGGAAAAATGAAACTTGGGAAACGTATGTAAAACCTCAATTTTGCCTGTGTGAGCAACTGAATATACTTAACTGATTTTAAGCAATCAAAAATTTTCAATAACTTTTTAGTAACACCCTTTATTTTTCTTTGATTTTGGTAGCTCTTGTAATTTTATTTAAAATGATACCACACATGATGGGCCTAACTCTTATCGTTTGAAAGATATGATCCTTAATTACTTGAAAACTTTCTCAACTTGCCATGACAACCGACATTCAACAGGCTGCTTCAATTTTATTTGAAATATATTATTCTAAAATTACAATTTAACATAACACAGGCTATTATACTACATTAAATATCTCGGTTCCTATGAAGATTGAAAAATTAAATTTGGGGAACGAGTGTAAGACCCAACGATCTCAATTATACGCAAAGCAGGCATGAATAAACGTATCTCATGTTGGTGTTGGGGAAATATTAATTAAAAACGGTAGCAGATCGCGCCAAATCGGACAAATTCATAAGATCAAGGCTTTCAGAAATTACTCTATAGACTACTCTTTTAGTAATTAGCCGAAAGAGAATCAAGAGGGACCGTAGGACATGTCAAACCAGACAGCGCAATTGTCCACGACGTAGCCAAATACGGGGAAATTGTGAGTCAAGAGCGGTCGTAGGCCACGGCAAAGCGAGCAGCAAAGTTGTCCGCGACGTATTCAAATATGGGGACCGGTGGATTCATGGGTAGGCGATTTATAGGTTAAACTAATGTTGTTTAGTATACCCTAAACACTATTGTGCTAATTGAGTTTAATAGTCGAAACTAAAAAGTTCAACTTTTGTTTTATGCCAGATGTAACAAAACGTAGAAATTCCAGTATATGAAAGATGGGGTGGCGGTGACGTCCACGATTTTTTGTTTAAAAATATAACTGCTCATTCATAAGAAATCTTAAAATATGGTGAATTATTCGGTGCTTATAATTAAGTACCCAGATAATGCACCATAAATATATTGTATTTATTTATGCATGTTTAATCATAATGTTAATATCCGAAGAAATTATGGTAACTTAAGTATATTAATAAACGTATCCGCCACCCTATCTATCTGTACTGGAAGTCAAAATTTGTCATATATACTTTATAAATTAATGATTCACCGATTTAGTTAGTGTTGATCATGTAGCTATATAACTAAGCTAGAATTTTTGCCCAGCGATTTCTACATTAAATTAGCTCAATAGTTAAATAGAGCAACATTCATATATACTTTCGCGCTATAATTGATGTTATTGAAACTAGAATGTTAATTTAACTGTATCTCATTTGGTGTCTTTTTATACATATGTCCTCGTTTGTTATATGTTGTCAGGTAACTTTGTGCGGTGAGGGTTACTCTCCGACGTGACATTGTTAAGAGCGGGGTTGATAGTATGCGGTACGTAGCGCCGCATGCTCTTACCTTAACGGTACTAAGATCGGTTATTACTTTAGACAAAGGCACTTAGAGTTATACTTGCTTTAGCTTATCAACTCCTAACAAAGTTATCATTTCAATAATTGATACGGAATGTCCTATTTTTAATCCCCAAGTTAGCCAACAGAATTAGAATAAAACACTAAACTGAACCATTGCTAAGGTAGACGTATCGTTGCTAATTAGACGTATTGTAACAAAATGACAGACTTTTTAGACAAACATAATTAATGTATGGTTACATTTCAGAAATGCCTATGCGACGAAATAAAATATTCGTTCATTCAAATAAATCAAATAAAATAGGTAACGCAATGCAACATAATAAAATAAAAATATTATTTATGTTCAAATATTATGAAATAATAAATCAATGAACATAATGGCGTTCATCTGTCCATGAACTGGACCTTAACAAAATTATATAATTAATGTACTTACATTACATCTGTTGTCCATCACAAACTTAAATTATAAGTTATTTTAATCGTAGACGCACAGTGATTTTATTGATATATTTAGTTTTATTTTAGATTGCTTTGACCAATAAACAAACTTGTTATCAAATAATTTCAATCTAAGTTATTCGTAAAAATTATGTAATTTATTACCAAAAATACTAACTAATAATTACTATAGGTCTCATGTCTATTTAATTAATACTGCCCCGTTAGTGAAACCGACACTCAGATTTATTCGTTACTTTATTTAATAATTTATTAATTCAATCAGATTTAATTCCTGATTATTACTTTGAAATTTTGACCGGGACAAAAATGGGTTTCTGTGCAATGACTGAAGTTTTTAAATGTTTTCTCGGTTAGATAAATTCTTAACAAAACTCTTTCCTTTCTAATGGTAAATTATATTTATCCCGCTTAATTGCATTTCCTAAAATCTTACTAAGTAATTTTGACCATCATGGATTTACCTCAATCACAATTACACATTAATTACTTTCACTCATTTGGGATCCGTTTCCAATTAATATCGATCTATTGCTTCCACTAGTGACGTTAACACATCATACACCCATTTCACTGTCGTGAAGCCGTTCCTCAACTTTCTCTGAGCCACGTCCTCTGTCTAGCTTATTTCTTCCGATAATTTGTATAATCAACAACAACAAAAATAATTAGTTCCGTCGCCAAAATTAATGCAAATCTGTAATTAATTCCCATAATGAACTTACCAGTATATAAGTACTTCTCGTACTTACCAGCATGTAAGTAAGACATTTGAAATGTTTTTAACTTATCTTTTATTTCTTCAATATAAGTTTGAATTGACTTCTAAGTTTTAACTACCGTTGGCCTTATAACTAACATACCACATGTTTACATGATAATCACATTTCATCAAATCTATCCATCCTGAATTATTTACATACTTTATAAGTATTATTAAATGTACAAAATTTCTAACATCACACTAAATAGGAACGTGTACAATTTGCCATGATGCAGTATTCTCTTTCCAAATTACATATTGAACTACATAATAAAAACAAAGTTCTTTGCCATACTTTTTAAATGTAAACAGGAATCAAAATAATATTACCAAATATTAGAAAAATAAAAAAAGAACATATATCAACATAAAATGTTGTGAAATTGTAATATTCAGTTGCAGCAAGGTTGCAGCAATAAAAATCTCCACAGAACAGAATTTTATAAAAAAAATCTGTCTACAAATGATAATTGTTGATTTATAGTTTAAATAACAACTGATATTATTGAGCTTTAACTAAGTTCATTCTTAATAAATCTTAAAATATGGTGAATTATTCAGTGTTTTAGATAAAATACCCATATAATGCACCATAAATATATTATACTTATTCATAAATATTTAATCATAAAATTAATATCTGAGAAAATTATGTTAACTTAATTGCATTAATGGACATATCCGTCATTAATGGACATAGCCTATCTTTCATATACTGGAAGTCAAAATTTTTGATATATTCTATATAAATTCATGAATCTATTTAGTGGGGATCATGTATATGCAAAATAATATGCAAAATTCTTTGGCATATTATTTTTAATGCACATAAATATCAGAATATGATTAACAAATATTAAAAAAATAAAAAAAGCATATATAAAAATGAAATGCAGTGAAATTATATAATTCAGTTGCAACAAGGGCTAGGTATAAATAAATTTCTCTACACTATTGAATTTGAGAAAGAATATGTATATATATATATATATATATATATATATATATATTATATTTTTTTATATATATATA
>WYDF02287253.1:0-16579 GCA_009867245.2 Adranes taylori
ATTGATTAACTCGTAAAGAGATCTTTATAGTGCGTGCCAACACGCACACACTGGACCGAAGTTTTACATCTACCCCTATAGATGTGCATTAAAAAATTATAGTTAGCTTCCTCTCATAATTACCGACCTCGTTTCGTGTATTGCCTAGATTCGATCAACAACGCAAACCAGTGTTTACGCTGGGGATCGAACTCGGGACTCTGCGATGGAAGTCATGCATCTTATCCACATCGCTACGGCGTCGGCTGCAATTGGGATCCGTATGAATTTTATGCGATGGTAATCTAACAATTAAGGTGCTTACTATTTGTTATAATGATGCTACTGTACTGGTAAAGCGGAAGCAAACGAATAGAGTACAAATCGACGTCCGCTGCCCAAAAGCAATTGCCTTTTACAACCAATATATAGGTGGTGTTGATCTTGCCGACCAAATATCTACTTTATATGATATAAAAAAGAAAATCTTGCAAATTGGTAGAAAATTGTTTATAGAATGGTAGAAGTGTTAGTCGTCAATAACTGGATTATAAGTAATTATACTATGCCTATTGTAGGGCAAAATTTCCATAAGAAATATTTGAACAAAAAAATGGATTAACATAGGGACCCAATTCATCAACAAAATTTGATATTTTCCATCTAATTTGATCGGACAATTTGATCAATGTGGGGTTTTTGGAACATCGCTCCATAACAACATACGTTATAGAAAAAATCGACCAACATTTGATCAAATATTTGTTTTGCGAATGAAATAGCCGCGACATTTAAAATACAATGTAACCTTATTTCGAGGGTATATCATGCCTGCTCAAATTTAAGTTAACCGCGTATGGTGTAGCATCGTATATTTTTGTTATTCCAGTGATCAAACAATTTAATATTAATCAGATGTGAGAATATAACTATGTATACACATTTTTTTGCTTATAGTCGATCCCAGCCCTGGGGATAGGTACACTCGTACCAATTTTGAATGCAATATTATATTAATGTTTCGGTATAAGAATATTAGCACTATTTTGAACATTTACGTTATATATAAATATTTACAATCTCAATGACAACGACGTTTCGATATATGAATGAATCTTTAATACAATGTTATATTAATGTTTCGATATAGGAATACTAGTGTTATTTTGAACAATTTGATAATCGTAGACAGAAGGGCCCTTTTATTGATTTCTTGGCAGAATTAGCAGAGAAATTGGATGAATAGGGAATAACGAAGATCAAGCACCGGCGACTCTATTTGGATAAACTTCATTTACATTATATTTCAATGAACAGTACATTTATCGATTACACAGGCTAAGAAAATCGTTTCATTTGTTTAATTATTTCTTAATTACTTTATAAATTTGTTAATTACATCAAGCAAGGCAAACTAAGATACATTCTGAATTTATATCACACTTAGAACATTATAATTATAAATGTGGACAACGTCCAATGCAAATGGCTGCGACTTCACTATGATAAACATAACTCTAATTATATGTACTTACAATGCTGTTTACGAACTAAAAGCAAGGAATGCGCAGAGCGAATAATACGCTTTGATATGACTGCTTCGGGTCATGTTTGTCGGTACGATGATATACGAAGTCTAATGACGCGGTCATTTCTATTAACATCCATAATTAACTGACATGAAGTTAGTACCTAGAGTTAGGCTTATAACTTGTGTTTTATTTTAAACAATACAGTGATTATTAACATAGTTCCGTAGAAGTAATTAACAGAACGGAACTGCTTCGTTACCCATTTTACAGTTTTCTTGCTAATAACGTAAACTAAACTAGCTGTAGCCAAATTACAACGTTGCAATATGTTGTGAGTAAGTCAAGTTAGGATTGAGATAAACTCCAAGATATTCAACACAGAAGAGAATACTGTAACGTTTATTTTTGGGGAAACTACTACTCCCTAAAGTAATGCAGGTAAGAGAGGATCCTTGTGCGGGGTACGTAGCGATTTCCTCCTGTCCTAGATACCGTTTCGTCACTTGAAAAATGCGATTTACTTTAATATAGACTTTAATCTGCCTACTACTGAATAAAATTATAATTCTATTAAGTTATAATCACATAACTTTCCAATTCTATTAAAAATAAAACATAAAACTCTACCATTGCTAACGTTGTGCGTACGGTTCAGATTTACTCATAAGTTTATCCTAGTAGTGAATGATAGTGCCCAACCCTTAGGAACCACAAATCGTCTCTCTTAGTTCACGCTGATTGAATGAAAAAAATTTATAAACTTAGCAAAATGTATTGATTATGATTTAGGAAATACATACATACAACTAAAATAGTAATTTGTTCATTCAAAATAAATAGTTAACCCTCATCGAATAATAAAATAAATTAATACTTGTATTCAATTAATGCGTTCGAATTGAATATTAAAATAGCGTTCGTAGTTCATCAAACTAGTTTCCAAATTATTATACTTACCATTCTGTTAATTTTACCTCATAAACTTAGTTTACAATTATGCACAATTACCATATTAATTCACTTTAATTTATCTCGATAAATGAACTTGTTGTATGACAATTTAATACAATTAATTCTAAGAATTCATACTCAAACGAATATTTAATTATTATTGTGTAATACTGTTCACTATTAGGCCTAATATTTAACTTATTTAATGTTTCAATTTATTCGTAATTTAATTCGAAATTCAATATAATTTAATTCATCGATGTCAACACACAGAGTGACATGGGTTTGGTCTTTAGACAACCAAAATCCATCCCCTACCATTTGTTAATTTTCCTACCAGAATTAAGTCGATATCTCTCACTACTTTTCCCCCTCTCTAGTAAATTACAATGATTTACAGTATACTCACATAAATACCTTTTTTCTACTTCTCAAAATTACTTTCGGCCATCATGCATTCATATTCAATTAGATCTACGTCATATAATATAATTTACGTCATCGGCTTTGTTTTTATCCGACGGAAGAAATAATGCTACTCTTCGATTCCTATACTGGAATTCTAAGTTAAATAAGATGTTTTAAATGTTTTTAAATTACACTTTATTTCATGAATAGGAGTTTAAATGAAACTCTTAGTATTAATGCGAGAAAAATTAGTACAATATCTATGAAGATTATGTACATAAATATTAAATAGCAATGTATTCTGAGAATGACTCAAAATACTATTACTCTCTACATACCAATCTAATCTTAATTTAATGAAGTGTTCAAAAATCTTTCTCAAATATGAGGAAATGGAATTTTTGCTTATGACATTCTCGGTAATTTAAGTTTTATTTTGTACCGTATATATTTCATTTTAAAGATGCTGAAATTTCATATATACTACAAAAGCCATACTTTAGGAATACATACTATACATATACGCATTAAAAGTAAGGCTTCTATGAAAGTATATTGTGTGTATTATCCTATTAATAATAATAGGCTCATCCAATGAGGAGTGAATTTATCAATAAGCTACTTCAAGAGCAATCAAGGATGTCATACAATTGACATCTATTTAACTGGAGCTCGTCAATTGTCAATATGACATTCTGTAAAATAACTTCTCATATTGTATATAGAACATACTGAAACAATAACAGGAAACTGTGTTCGTTGACATCATCTAGTAAAGAATTAGGGTTATCTGTACTTATAAGAAAATAGTAGGTCTCCAAAAAAATTCATTCAATGTAACTTTCCAATTACTTACAAATATTACTACATTATTTTTTATTAGCAGTTAATTTCCTATCTATAGTTTGCTTCACATATTTCCAATTTATTGAAAGTAGACGTGGATACGTTCATCTAATAGCAAAATTTACTGATATTTATCGAAGAAAATTGAGTTTGGATGTCATTCGCTCGGCTATACCTATGTTTTTCTTATATATTTTCCATTTACTGAAAGGGTCTGTGCTACAGACCCTTGTCGTTTCTGGGGTAATTACTGTATATTTGTCGAATTTACGACATTTCTGTAAAAAGTATATCTTAGCATACTACTAAAAAAAATTGATGTAGCAAAATTGAAATGATAGTATTGATGATGGTTCACGGATAAAAAAAACCAGAAAAATGTAATATTCAAACTATTAAAAATAATTGGAAAATATTACAAGTGTATACGCACCTTTTTTTAGTTTTCAATAAAAATGTTTACTTACCTTTAGCTTTCAAAAGACGTTTTCAAATCAATTATTAAAAAATTTAAAGACGTTAGCACCTAAATTATTTCAAAAAAAACCAAATTTCACGGCAGACGTTTTCAGCTCACTATTAAAAATGAAAAAAATATTCAATGTGACGTTTACAACTCAAATATTAGCATTTAGAATTCAAATTTCATGCTATTCATGTACACACACATCGATCGACGAGCACGCGATGATGTTTTTTTATTTGAATTTATTTAAATTTAGCGCCATTTCAATTCTTTGTATCCTGCTTCAAAATCATATACCGGAAATGCCCTACGTCCGACATACTGGATTTTAATTTGACAGCTGCCAACCGTAAACTATTTATGATAGACCCCAAAAAGGTCGCCGTGACGTCACTGATTATTTTAGAACTAGTTGAGATAAGGCCTCGAAGGCTCGGTAGAATCCGCGGTCGCCTGCCACGAACGTGCAGGATTAAAATTAAAAATAAATCTGTTTAGTTAATTAATAGATGTTTTCTAAACATTCCGAGAGTTTGAGAAACGCGACTTTGGTGTCAAACTCAAAGAAGACTAAATTCCGATCTATACGTCAGAGAAAAATAAAACGCTACACGGCTAACATATTATTATGTCTACTAGCATAGCTAGCACGAAAAATGTATGCACTTCTGTTTACATGCAAAATCTGAAGTTTTGCAATGGGCTCGCCTGATTGATCTAAAATAACAAGCAATTTTATATTAATAAAAGTGCACCATTTTTTGTGAGCGCGCGGTGTATGTGGACTGTGCGCTCATAGGTTCACAGAAATACGTCCACAGAAATACGGGGACTGGAAAATTTGTCCGGTACTGAATTGATGGATTTATAGAGTACACTAGTATTTATGTATTTTAGCTTATTATTTACAGCAGTTGAAAACTATATTTTGTTTTTATAAATTAAAAATATGCCGTTCGTATGCCGCTGTTAAGCCGGGATCCGAACGACGTCTTTGCAATTGGCTCCAGTTTCTTCTTTCGATGAAGCTGCCTACCCTTGTTGATCTGAGCACCGGAGACTTGTCCTAAATAACAAAACCCAAAATAGAAGGAAGTTCACCCAAGTAAAAATCAAACACACTCTGCTGCCATTTTGACACTCAACAATTAACAAACTTACCCAATTCGGGCTTCATCAAATTGTACCTAACGACTTAAATTAAAAACCTCCATCCCAACCCATTAAGCACAAGTATTTTGTTCACAAAGATATTTCTATACTTGGCAAATTTAATTAGCAAGAGCCAAAAATTGGCGGCTATGTAACACTAATTATCACAGGAGAATGGCTACATCTGGCTTTTCCAATCTTAGCAGAGCAGGATGTATCCTTTCCACTCGCCATTCAATTGCAACCAACAAAATCTCATTGGACCAACGAGTCTTACGTAATCAATCAACCAATCGAAAAAACCCGCAATTAAAAACATTGGCGAATAAAGGCGACAACTCCAGAAGTACCTCGCCCCTCCAATGAAAAATCACAATCGTACCAAAATTACAACATCAATTTGTACAATAATACAGTCAGAACACTTCAACTCTATTTACCTAGTCGTCTGTCTGTAGCGACCGCTCACGAAACAGTACTTACAATAAACGGCTATACCAAATAGCAACACCTGTGAGAAATCCTGAGAAGACAAACTTACGATTGTCTTAAAAATTGGTGAATGATATGCCACTCTATATAAATCATGCGTTCAACACATGTGACGTTCACTGCTCTCAACTGTGTAGATACATAACCCTATGAATTTATTTAATTCAGATAAATTTGTACTGAAATACAACATGAAAATAATTAAAAATAATCAAATGGGTGTCATAATTCACAATTGGTTCCCTATAATTAACAAAAGATTACAAAACATAATCTCATCCTCAGATAAATCTTAATTTTTATCGTAACTAAACATAAACAACCTATTTTTAGCTTAGAAATAATCTCTACAAGCTGAATCCAATGCATTTCTATATGCAAACTTAGTTATTGATGTTTCAAAAGCCAAAGGAGGTAGTAAAATCTAACTGATATTAAACAAACACACTTTTCCGGTATCAATAATATTCTCACAAAACCTACTCTAATAAGAGGTAATTAATTAAACTTCATTGTCTTTCGTTTACAAAATCCAGACCCGAAAAATCGACCCAAATTCTGTTACAAACTTACAAACTTTTTAATTTTATTTTATACAAAATATACTAATTTAATCAATAATCATCTTAAACAAAACTCAAATTGATAGCTTCTTGTTGTTCAAATTTTTGTTGTCTACCAGCAATAATATGACTGTTACAATGTATTTGGAACTCATGTATTCTAATTCGCTCAATCATTTCACCTCATTGTCTAGAAACAGTCGTGTAGTGCAGCATTTTACACGAATGGCAAGGGATTTGATTGAATGAAGCATGTTTGACATTAAACTGATAAATATTTCCATATCATAGAAATTACTATAAAAGGTTTTGTTTAATGCGATAATAGCTTCGGTGTTTTGTTATAATAAATTTATTATCAATTTGCTATCGAATTACCTAAGTATTGATTATTCAGTTTCATTTTAAATCATTTCTTAATAAGTATTTTATAAAGGGTCTTATTGGTAATAATGGTACTAGATAGGAGATTTCCAATTACTAGATAAACTGTACAAATAGTTTGATATACACGAGGTGTGCCATAATTAGCTACGACCAATTTAAGAATAATTTTGTTATAAACAAAATTTTTCATTATATATATATATTCGACAATTAAGAAAAATAAAGTTATCATAAAAAGACGTAGCTTGATACCAATCACCAGTAAGTAATGAATAATTTAATTTAATAATGTATGCAAGTAAATATTAAATTCATTTAAAGAATAGAAATAAAAAGTTTAATTTAGATTTGATTATTGCACAATAGATATTTATCTGTGTTGCAATTATGGAAAAAAATGTGTTGTACTTAATAATTTTTATGTAGAAACAAACGGCTTAGATTAATGCAGGCTTCACTATTAGTAAATTATTAAACGTAACTATTCGTTTTTGCGTATGGCACATCTTCTGTTAGAGTAGAGTTGTGAATTTATTTAATACGTTTAAGATGTGTTCAATTATTATCTATCGAAACTAAATTGAAACATTTACTATATTTCATTTACTTGAATTTGATCAAATTAAATATTTATTTCAAGCATGTACTTTTATAATGTATATTGACTTTTATACTGATTGATAAAAATAATTTGTTGACTTTTATACTGATTGATAATAAAATTTGTATGCTGATTGCTAGTTTAAAAATGTACGAAACTAGAAATCAGTATAAAAATTCTATTATCAATCAGTATAAAAATCAACACATTATTAATACATACATGAAATAAATATTTAATTTTATCAAATTCAAATAAATAAAATACAGTAAATGTTTCAACTGAATTTAATTTCGATAGATAGTAATTAAACACATCTTAAACGTTTTAAATAAATTCAGAAATTCAAAATGTGCCAAGCGCAAAACCGAATAGTTACGTTTAATAATGCCTGCATCAATCTAAGCAGTTAGTTTCTACAGAAAAATAATTGAACACATCTTAAACGTATTAAATAAATTCACAACTCTACTCTAACAGAAGATGTGCCATGCTCAAAAACGAATAGTTACGTTTAATAATTTACTAACAGTGATGCCTGCATTAATCTAAGTCGTTTGTTTCTACATAAAAATTATTAAGTACAACACATTTGCTTCCCATAAATGCAACACAAAGAAATATCTATTGTGCAGTAATCAAATCTAAATTAAACTTGTTATTTCTATTCTTTAAATTAATTTAATATTTAACTGCGCACATTATTAAATTAAATGATTTATTACTAATTCGTAGCGATCATTTCTCTATTCTGAATAATAAAAATGTATTCTTTTAGTGTTAAGCAGTAATTTTATCTAATGCAAGTGTTTATTTAAAGCTGCTTCGCAGTTTTTAACCGGCAACAATTTCCTATTAAATTCTTTTAATAAATCAAAGCAGCATATGATTTTAAATTCCCCCTTCAATAAATAATTAAGTGTCATTTTATTTCTTCATAGTTATACCCATCCTAAATTATAATCATTTGTGACCCCTTAAAGAATTGACAGTTTTTACAATGTCAAGTGTTTGTGGAAACTAGCCTAATTCATTGTCACACTATTTTCTACGTGACAATATTCCATTAGCAAATTTATAAAGATAAAAAGTAGGGAAGTAGATTTAAAATGGTTCTTGCTATTATTTTTCTCTTCGTTCCTGAGGATGGTTTGCTTATTGAAACTTTTCTTACTATACGTCGCCACTCGAATTTACGGACACTGATGCTAGTTTGATCATTAAAATATCACTTTACTGTTGGCGATTGTGAGGATATTGTTGTATAGCCATTGAATAGGATCGAAGATGGAAATGCATAGTTGTGTGATATGAGTGAATGGATGTGTTTAATGGATCTTAATCGTTGTGGAAGAAATCAGCAATCGGTTGGTGATGAATTCTCTACATGGCTTAATGATTGTCAACGGGTTTCTCCTGGTTCCATCGAAATGTTGGTTGACAGGGAAAGGGTTATAAATGTAAATGCGAGAAAAACAGAAGAAAATGAGAAATTCAAAACGAGAAATTCAAAAGAGTCTAGAGAAGTATAAAGTGCGTTTCGTAAGTATTCTATGTTTATAATTTATCAAAGATATTTGTTGTAGATTTAATTTTGATAGTTGATTTAGAAACATGATGATTAAATTATTATTGACTTTACGCTACTTTTGAACAAATCATTCTCACATCTGCGATAAGCGTTCGCTGATCGTAAGATAGATATTGTCGTTTTTATTGTTAATTATGAATTCCAATAGAGCAAGGTTCTCACGTCACGTCCGAAGAACACAATTTCCAAATTGCGTCTCCTTGTGATAAATTGCGTAGACCTTTTATATGGAATTATCTGGGAAGAAATTGCTCTTGACGGTCGGCTGACAAGTTTTGAATGATGGGCAATAGGAAAATTTCTTCCTGATGCGTGAGAATTTTGCAAGTGGTGGTAGCTTCTAAACGGTGGTGGTAGTAGCTTTACGCGACCAAAATCTTACGAAACATCGCGTTGAAAGGCCTTCTACTAAAATTCGTACAAGTAACATCCAATTAGATTGATCGAAAACACAAAAGTGTCAGAAGCATGGTGAGTGGAATAAACGTTGCCATAAAAATTTTCTGACAATTATAATAATAGCTTTCGCAAAAGACAGATGCGGAAATACAGAAATCTAAACCATCTGTGTAATTCACATGCTGCCGAAACGTTGCCGGTATCTTTGTATAGCAGACGGCATAACATCATACATTGCAGTACACTTCGAGTTGCTCCCGCGCGTAATGTCGTCGACATGTTTGTGTATGTTTTTCTATTTGAGCTGAATTTATTTAATGTGTAATGCTTCCATGTTAGCGGCTTTTTTGGTCATTTTCATTCTACCAATTTATATTTATTTGGTAATTAGTTATTACTAAAATTTGTTTTTGTTGATTTGTTAAATTAATTTTTCGTGGATTAATTAGCCCGTAACAAAGTGTTTTGCAAAGTACAATATGCTTATGGAAGTTGTCGATCAAATTACTAAAATATCGACCAGAGAGCAAGAATTAGGGACGATCTATTTTAATTTGTAACAATCGGGTAGCAATGAAAAGGCAACGGTGAAAATTCACCTTTAAATCATCTGGTTTTATTGCAAATGAAGACTTGATTACATTTTAAATTAAAATAGCAGTGTAATCACGCCTTTAGTTTCAAATCGGCCTCGTGACGACAATGCCAGACAAACGCAGTCTGCTTAGAGGGTAAGTTGGGTACAAATTTTCATCCGTAGTAGAAGAAGAAGGGACACTGACTTTTTGGTGTTCTCGAATTTTCAACATCTACTGAATTTCAGCATCTGTATGTAGCATATATTTAACTAATATATGTGTACTTATCTTTAGTTACAAATCTAGTTACTTGCTTAATTCTAGTTACATTTATCGAAATTCATCAACATTTACAATATATAGCATATACTTACTTAAGATACAAGTGTGTATTTGCCACAAATCTAGTTCATTTTTTCAATCTAGTTACTAAATGTTGTTACTTTTGATCTATCATTAAAAAATTTAAATTACTATTTCCCATCAAATCCCAGATCTGGAAATGATCGGTCAGGAGGCATCTTGGATTTTTAAGTGACAGCTATCAAAGACAAAAACCATTTAAGCGTGACGTCACAGGTTAGTTAAAACCTAAAGTAGAATTCCACAAGTGAAAAGAGAGATCCACAAGTGTTTTTGTCAAAATTGCTCTAAAGAATGCTATTATTCCTAAATCAAAACGTTAATACAAAATTACATTAAAAATGCTATTATGCATATATCGAAACGTCGGTGTTCTTGAAGTATTCTGTGAAATAGGGAGTACAAAGCGAGATCCGCAACTGTTTTTGTCAAAATTGCTCTAAATAATGCTATTATTCCTAAATCAAAACGTTAATACAAAATTATATTGAAAATGCTATTATGCTTATATCGAAACGTCGGTATTTTTGAAGTATATCTGTGAAATATATAATATTCACAATATCAAAATTATTTGCAATATCCTATGCCTGATCCAATGTTTGATACGAATGTGTACGCATCACATAGCATGGCGACAATATACGATTATGACCGGTCATAAACGAAAACGAGCACATGACCGGTGTTTACAAATTAATTAAACGTATATAATAATAAAACATCATAAACTCAAAATTTATATTTGATCAATATTTACATGTATATATTTTCAAATAAAAACATAACCTCTAAAACGCGGTCTGTTACATGGTTGTTACCATGCTTATCGACTCGACGATAAACGAAGATCTACGAACGATGAGCCCCCGAAGCAGCCACGGTGCAGGCATACGGCCCATGCCCAATCAAAATTCAAATATCGCGTTAAAAGCGGGCGCGGTGGAATCGCCTAAAAGGAGTAGTATCGCCTTCAATCCCAGTTCCAACTTTTTCATTGAAATCTCCAAGGATTAAGAACAACGATTAGAACACGAAAAATGAATGCAAAGGCCACCAGAACAAATTAAAGAATAGTATAAAATAACATTGGACAACTCTATGAACTTCAAGCATGTGTATGCGGCGTCAAAAAAGGACTTATGCAATGCCATGATGATGATGACAAAATGAATGCATATCCTAAAGGCTCATAGAAATGAAACGAAACCTACACAATGGCATCATAAAATCATTGACATCAGTTCACAAGACCTTAACGCCCTGTGAGCAAATTGAGTAAACAGTGTCCGAGAATTAACCCATAAACATTCGCCAATTTTTTAACATTCTATCAAATATGTAATCAGAATCTTGAATGCGACGAGCCTCACTGAGCAAAAAGTGTCCGAGTCCGAGAACAATCCAATTCTTTATAGAATTTTGTTGGTTCCGTTCCAAATTCATAGAGCGTATGGGTTTGGCCATATGTGGGTTGTATAATGTTCTTTGTAAATTATCATCTATTCTACGAATGTCAGGGATCCCACTGGTGTTCCGTCTCCCATTTGACATTAAACACGATTTTATAAATTTTTTGATATTGTTTTTGTCTATCTCATCGACTATTTTGAAGCATAGTTTGTATTAAATCTGGACTAGTGACTAGACTATGAAATTAATATTTCTTATTACTTGTGCCTCGAAAAAATGTTTAGTGCCCGAATAAGTGCCCGTTAGCTGAATTGGAAGAGCAATCGACCGGAAATCGAGAGGTCCGGGTTCGAGTCCCGGACGGCGTAAACATTTTTTCGAGGCACAAGTAATAAGAAATATTATTTTCATAATTTACTCTATTAAATAATGCCAGTGTAGAGGTTTAACCACGAAACATCAAATATTCAATTAAACATGCGACCGCCAGCAAAGCGGAAAAGAAATTCATAAAAACATCCAGGACGCTCCATCTACCCGATAACGAATGAATCTATCGACGGTAGCAAACAGGTGGCGAAAACAAATCCTGATATATAAGTTGCCTATCTTAGTAGATACGGAAAACAAATACATATTAAAAATTATTTATGTCTTCGAATAAGTCCCCGTTAGCTCATTTGGAAAAGCAATCGACTGGCAATCGAGAGTTTCAGGTTGATCGACCGATGAATCGATCGACGGTGAGTTTGGCTGGATGATCATAAGGCAATATATTATTTTTTGTAATAATTTTAGTACTTGTTCGCTAGATGATAGCAGTTTTTTTAATTACCGTAAATGAAATTAAATTCTGGCAGATATTTGGAGTACCTTATTTCTAGAACAGGGGGCGATCTGTAAAAAACATCCACCATAATGTCTCAGTTAAAAGTCTCGATTTATTAATAGAATATCAGTTTTTATATTCTATTAAGCGTGACGTCACAGATTACGTTTAGAACGAATTCAGTCAAGGTCTTGACGTCGTGGCGGCTTCGATCGAATCTGCCATCTCCTACACTTCAGAGTTTTTTTAAATCGCGTCTCGTATAAAATGACGTTAGGAAGCCAATTAGGCCAATGAAACTACGTAATTATAAATAAGTAATAATAAGTGTTCGTCTATTAGCGTTACTTTCCATTTTGTTTAGACCTTTAATCATTTGTACCAATTGTTTTCTGCTTATACCGTTTTTGTCGCGTGCTAGTTTCAATTCAAGGATGAACTTTGTATAATAATGTAAAATAATAAACTAAGATCGCTAAGGTAACATATCTTGTTTTGATGTACTATCAAGTGAATTTTATTAACATGTGTTCGATATGTATCTAGGTAACATACGCATTCTAATTTCATGAGTTTATGCTATGATCGGTTTTTAAAAACATATGTACTACGTTATTTTGCATTTTCTTAGAGGAATTCTTTATTAATTGGTTTTAAGAGGGTACTTTTTATTTATAGGATTTTTGATATCAAATTGTACTAAATACCATAAAAATATAAATAATAATATCAATGTGAAAATTAATTCAATATTTGGAGATAGCTGAGAGTATAGGAGCAGTGGCTCCCATCGTCCAGATATCCCCTAGTAGTTTTATAAATATGTATCTCTGTATACTCTTAAACACAGGAGAATGTGAAAAAACGAAGGTGATGGTGGGGAAGGGATTATGTTTCTTTTTTCTTTGTTTTTTTTTTATTTTGGTTTTTAATGTATAGTGTGTATTATTATTATTATTTTAGTGCTTCTTTGCTTTTTTTTGCCTTATATTTGTAAAATTAATTAGGGTAAGAAAGAGTACTGGTATAATGGTATATATGTACGAGCCAGATATAGATTATAAGTATTAATATATATTTGAAAATATAATAACTTTAGCTATAGCAAAAGAATTACTAGAGAAGCCATAGAAATCGAAAAACGACTGAATACGATGAATAAACGAAACGACAACGAAAACATTTCCAGCACTTGCAAACTTGTATTACATCCATACCGTGAAAATAAACAACGAATAATTCACAGAAATAATTCACAGCAACAAGAAACCAGACAAAAATGCATCTATGGTACGACCACCATCAGCATACACTCAATGACCCAGTGTACGACTACCATCAACAACATATATAGGCACAATAACATACGTCACCGTATCAGGTGCGGCAAGCGCTGACGTAGATGCGAAACGCATAAACAATAAGTTTTCAGACTTTCTCTAATCCTCGACAATGCCAGATGTGACTTTGGCGAAACGTTGACACACTGAAATGACTATCACGCAAGATATAACCCTGAAGACAAACAACTACTCATCAGATTACATTCGCGGAAACCTCAAATTTCAAATATATATATATATATATATATATTTATATACAGTGTCCCTATAAGCGAACCTCGGAAGCTGACTGGTTTCCTATAGACGATAGTAAAATTTTGACTTCGGATTATTATAAGTACGTATAAGTAGTATATTTTAAAAATATTTTTATATATACGGTGTGTCCCAAATATGATTATTTGCATCAAAGTTATGTTTTTTTTAAATCGTTCACCCTATATATTTTACATAATTTGATATATCGCCAATTTCTAAAGATTTTCTTCGGGAAACATTTTTTTGTAAAATGCGTTGTTGCCAAGTTATTGCCATAAATAGATTTTTTGAGCGGCTAAAGTTATTATAAATATTTTACTATTCGAAAATGTTTAGAAATGTGTACGTATGAAACGGTAGAGAGTATAAACGTCTGCTTAGTTTTTTGTTTAAATAATGTTGATACTTATTCTCAAATTGGAAATAATTAGCTTTGAATTTTCAATATTTCGAACGCAATTTTCTCTTTTATTTTAAATAGTACATAGGACAGCCTCCAGGTTTTTGTGCCATTAGGTATAAAACAAAAGTACCTTTATTTTAGTGTATATGTATATACCTAAATCTAATAGCTTTAAATAAAAAACGAATTTAACATAAAATAATTAAAATATATTATTTCTGAATATCCAAGTAGCCATGATTCTTGTTTCTTAGAAATTAAAGCACGACGGTGATTCTATATGAATTTGGTCATCTGTTTGTGGATAGCACGTAATAAATAACTATATTTTTATTTAAATGAACTTAAACAGTTTTAAAGCACTTTAAAAAGTGTCTAATATTTACATATAAAGAATCATGGCAAATGTATAGTCAGAAATAATATGAAATTTTAATTGTATTATGTTAAACCCGTTTTTTATTCAAAACTATTAGATTTAGGTATATACAAATGTTATATAAATATACATATGCACATATGTTATATATATATGTTACATATATATGCATTTATGTTTTCTAGCTAATGGTATAAAAACCTACAGGCTGTCCTATTAAAAATACAAGAGAAAATCCATTTTCGAACAGTAAAATATTTATAATAACTGTAGCCCCGCAAAAAATTACTTATGGCAATAACTTGGCAATAGTGCTATTTTACAAGAAAAAAAGTTTCAAAAACTGACGATATATAAAATTATGTAAAAATATATACGGCGATCCATTAAAAAAACATAGCTTTGATGCGTTTTATCATAATTGGAACATACTGTATATAAGTAAAAACCATTTTGAAACATAGTGCCTATAGTGTCAAAATTTTATTATCTTTTATAGGAAATCAGTAACCTTCCGAGGCGCGCTTATAGGGACTGCATGTATAGATAAGAGAATGAATTTATTATCTTTCAGAAAGAATTATTAAGCGACATTCGCGTTAGTTTAATTTTCGTTCCAATTAATTTTAATCGCGTAACTTTCGCTCAGCCTTAGCATTGGTTTTGCTATAATAATAAATAAATGTATAAAAATCATTTATTCAATTTTGAATTAATAAACTATATCTTCCTTGTCTTTATTCAATTCATATTAAAAATATCCGACGACGCGAGCAAGTGGTTAATGACTACCACTGCAAGGGTCCTGGGTTCGAATCCCAGTAGACGATAGTTTGCGTTGATAATTGAATCTAGGCAACACACGATACGAGGTCGGTAATTATTGGAGGACGGTAACTATAATGTATCATGTACATCTATAGGGGTAGATGTATAACTTCGGTTCAGTGTGCGCGGGTTGGTACGCACCATAAAGGATCTCATTAAAGGCTGGTAAAGACGAAATTATCAACCCTACTTATCAGCGTCGATAGCAAAGACTCGACGTTAAAATACATAGTCAGTGATAAGCCTATAAAGCAGAAATAGGCCGACTATAAATAAGTATTAAAAAGTATAGTCAAAATATATTTATAAGTAAATTGTAATTAAGTGTTCAAAATTAATTAAATAGTTCCAAAGCCTAATTAAATTTTTTCAATTATATTTGTTGACTTCAAATTAAATTTAAAACTCACGTCTAGTTTGCTAAATGCTACGGACTTTATATAAACGAAATCAAATTGCTTTGGAACAGGACGAGGAGGGAGGAAGAGGGGAGAAAAATTTGAATTAATCTGTTTCTATTTACTGAAAGATTCACAGAATTTTATTTTATTTTTAAATTTAGGCAGGCATTCATATTGAATTGTCATATTCGCATAGGTTAGATTTAAAAGCAGCATAAGTTGAATATCGCCTATCGATTTTTTTTTTAAATCTTTGTTGTAATAAATATTGTAAGTTTTATGTAAACTTGTATGAATTTTGAATTTTTTTAAAGGAAATAAAGGAATATTATTATTATTACTTAAAATATAATTGGCATATATTTTATTATTATAATTCCGAAATAAAGTTTTAAAAGTTTTTTTTACACCCAATAA
>WYDF02287264.1:0-30299 GCA_009867245.2 Adranes taylori
TAACTTATTAACATTTTAACTTAACCATAATTTTTATATCCATTTTATTTCTAATCGCCATAATCCACCCTCGTTCACTGGTCCATAGACTTTCCTAAGTATCTTCCTTTCCCATCTCCGTAACAACTCCTTTGAACCACACATCAGAACCGGTGTCACTACTGTATGATAAACGTTCAGCTTTAGATTCCTACGAAGACTTCTAGCTCTGATTACTTTGCTTAAGGCAAAGCAGCTCCTATTACCAGCTACTAGCCTAGCATGTATATATATATATATATATATATATATAAATATATGTATATACATTTATGAATATATATCTCTGACGCTTCTTGCATGTTCGGCTAATTTTACAGTGTGCTACTTTTGCTCTAAGGGTTTCTTGTAATTGTCACATATTTTTAAGGGAAAGGCTGTTACTCCTGAAGTGACAATGGTGAGAGGGGAATCTTTTGTATAGGGTAAACGTAGAGCTTCCCTCTTACCTTTCAAGGAACTAAGATTGTTTTTGCTTTAGTTAATAAAATTATAGTTTTATTGTCGTATGCAGCTACAATCTCGAGTCTCCCAACGACATTTAAAATAAAACACAACACTTTTCCATTGGTACGGTTACGTGATCTTTCCTGATTTAATTGTACTAGATTAACATAAATTTAATTAGCTCTGCATATCTCTAACAATAACGAATTACCTTTCCTAAGCGAGGCTGTTTGAATAAAAGTGTTGCCTGAACTTAACAAAATGTATTTATAATGTTTTGGATAATTGCTTACATGCCATCAAATAAAAATCGATTAAAATAAAAATTCGTTCATTCAAATAAATAACGCAATGCCAAATTAAAAAAATAAAATGTTGCACGTAGTCAACTATTAAGTATCAATAAATTAATCAAGATTCAAATGACTTCTCAATTAATTAATAAATAGTTTTACATACACTTTCTATGGATTCGCTACAACTCAATTTGTAATTATTTTTATATTCATGCACAGTGACCGTATTACTTCATTTATAATTATTTTAATTTACCTTGATGAATAGTCTCGTTGCCTAACAATTTTATTTACTTTATTCGGAAATTCCATACTTAAAAGAATTATCTAATTAATTATCAAATATTGACAACTACTTCCTTCATAGCTAACTTATTAACATTTTAACTTAACCATAATTTTTATATCCATTTTATTTCTAATCGCCATAATCCACCCTCGTTCAATGGTCCATAGATTCCTAAGTATCTTTCCCATCTCCGTAACAACTCCTTTGAACCACACAGCAGAACCGCTGTCAATACTGTATAATAAACGGTCAGCTTTAGATTCCTACGGAGACTTCTAGCTCTGATTACTTTGCTTAAGGCAAAGCAGCTTCTATTACCAGCTGCTAGCCTAGCATGTATTTCTACTCTCATATCATTGTTTTCAGTTACGATTGACCCTAGATATTTAAATCCCTTGGACCGTTCATATTCTTACTCATTCAAATTTACACTATTGTCTACTTCATTATACTTCTTCCTGGATGTTACATATACTTGGTTGTTGACTCAGTAATCGTGAGTCTCATCTCTACCACATATCTTTCTAGTTTCCCAACTTCTTTTTCAAGTCCTGTTTTCTGCTAGATAGCAAATCAATATCATCTGCATATGCAAAGTCTTGTGTCATTCGATTAAGCAATGTTCCACTTGGATTACTCTCTTCTATCCTTCGCATTACCATCTCCAAAGCAATATTAAACAACAGGGTAGAGAGTACATTACCCTGTCGTTATCCTGGATTACCTTCAAAAGCCCTTGATAAAGTACTAGTGATGTGTTAAAGAAAGTTTTTTTATCGCCGTATATGTTTGGAGCACGATGTACCGCGATGTCATTCGAAAAGAACATGTTCCTATTGGAACATATAATAAATACATCGAGTCAATGAATTATGTTTTATAAACTTGTTTTTTCCGCAATCTCTTTTTTGATAGCTTATTCAAAACTAACTTAATAATAAATAGAAAAAGATTTCTAATTCAAAACGCGCTAGTATAGTGTTCTATATTGAATCAAAGCAGCAAGCACAAAGAAGCTACACATATTTTTCCAGCAGCGTTATACAACAATAGGTAAACCATTGACAAACGTATTAAGTGACTACTTAATACATTTACATATGCATATGTAGTAAGCAACGCATCACGCCGAAAAGAACACCATTCAACAATATGTGATCGCGGGGTCCATTGTGGTTCATTGCTCACAATGCATACGGTATCGGAACAAGCGCTAGTTCCGTAGAACATTATGAACGACAATCCAAAATATTAACATCTCTGATTGTTGTTCAGAGCAGCTTACCGCATCGTCGGAACAAAGCCGTGGTGATTTCATACCGTTTCTAACAGAGTGATACATAAATGATTGGATGCGATGTTCGGAATGGTACTGTTTCTGTGTTGTCGAATTGAGAATTGATGAGTGTAAATTTTTTTATTTATCAGAGGCAACTTATCAAATTGTCGTTTCAACAAGCAATTAATTTACAGGTCTTTTCTAGGTATTTTTAAAATTTTTAGTTTCTTTCATAAATTTAAAAATTAGTGAACATTGAATTTTTTTTTGAAAATTAGTTTAAATTAGTTTTAGAAAATTCAAAATTAGTTTTTAAATGAATAGTAAGCATTTGGAAACGATGTAAATATAAACAATATTTATTAGTGGCGTATAGATTGACATATAACAAAATATATTTATTATTTTATTAAATACACTATTTTTAATTAAACTAAATATACAAAACAAAATTATTATTTATATAATAAATAGTTTCATACAAAACCTCAGACAGTGTTCCCAAAAACAAATTATTAAAATAGGTATAAATCACTTTCTATCTAGTTATGATTTTTTTGTTCATATTGAATACAACTGGAAAAAATTGATAGTCCTCACGATCTTAATATTATTTATTACAAAATATTAGTCTTTAAAATATTACTTGCTAGAATCATTACATTAAAAATGAGGACTTCCTAATACTTGTTTGATTAATATTAAAAAGAAAATTTTAATTAAAAGTAACAACGATGCACATAACAAAATATATTATATAGTGCACTAATAATAAATAAAGATACTTAAACACTTGATTTTAAGTTCTTTTTCCTTGTCATTATAAGGAGTAGATTGATTGAGTTTTAAACGGAACGAGAACGGTATTTTATCGCGGTATCATTACGGAACGAAACGGTCCATCGCGTTCCGAGCGTGGAACCAGAATTCCCATCACTATCAAGTACCCTCCACTTTTACTTTATACATTTTGTTCTTTCCATCGTCATTTGCACTAATCTTGTCAATTTGCTAGATACACCAGTTTCTTTTATTGCCTTCCATAACTGATCCCATTTAATATTATCATATGTTTGTTTGAAATCAATAAACAGCTGGTGAAAATCGATGTTATATTCATAACATTTTTCAAGGACCTGTTTGATGGTAAAAATCTGATCTGTTAGTTCTGAAGCCACACTAATCATCACCAATATATTTTTCTACATATGTTCTCAGTTTTCCTGCTATGATGTTCGCTAAAACTTTATAGACAATACATAGCAATGCTATTCCTCTATAATTTCCAGTCTGCTTTGTCAAGGTTCTTATGTATCGGACAGAGTATTGCTGCAATCCATTGCTCTGTAATTTTGTCTTTTAGCCATACCTTTACCATATTCCCATGCATTTGGCATCCATGTTTTATCATTTCTGCTGCGATATTGTCCTCTCCAAGTGCCTTTTAAGGGTCTTAATTCTAACTTTAATTTCCTTCAATGTGGAACCTAACTGATTCCGGGTCCACCTCTTTTTCTCCCCTAGGTTCCTGCCACGTCTCTTCCATTTGTCCATCTTCCATCCCAACTTCATGTACCGATTCAGCAATTCACTAAAATAGTCCACCCATTTGTCTAACACCTGATCTTCCCCTCCAATCAGATTTCCTGCCTTGTCTTTTCAAACAAGTGTTCTGAGTTGAAATCCTTTCTTTGTATCTTTAACCATTGCACTTTAAGCCTTCTTTATCTTTAATCTTGTCTTTAAGCCTTTCTTCATGACTTTGCGACTAGTTTTATCTAATCTTTCTTACAGCTTTTTCAATTTTTTGTAAATTTGGTTTATAGTTTCTGCGATTTATTATATTTACTAACTGTATTTATAATTCTGCGCTTTCTTGTATAGTTTCCAAATTTTACTTGTAGCGCATGGAGTTTCTTGTAGATTCTGCTAATTTTGCTTTTGTATCTTGCGGTTCCTACATTATTAATATAATAGAAAAATGAATTATAAATTAGACTAAAATGTAGACGTTCAGTGAAGCCCAACATTCTATATAAATCATAATGACCTCCCAACCAGTTCCCCCATCAGCTCAGTTTTAGCTAACATCCTTATGTTTACAATAGAAAAAAAAAATTGTAAAAGGTTAACTAGGAAAGTAGCACATATCCTTTTGGTACAGATATGTAGATGACATTATAGTATGCTTCAAAGGTACCGACATACAACTCTCTAATTCTTCAATACATACAAATCAAATAAACTCCAACATTGAACTTCAAACAGAAATAAACTCAATAACAAATTCTTAGACATCACCTTGACACATACTAATAAAAAAATCTCATATAATATATAATGAAAAACAACACAAAACAACATAACAATAAAAAAATCCTTCAACCACATATACTTACAAAACATAGCTGCATTTAACTCTATGATTCACTGTGCCTTCACATTTCCTCAACTACAGAAATAATTAGCTTCATACACAAAAGATGTAACAAAATTGCAATAAATGCAATATATCCCCACTCAAAAACCCCACAATCAGACTAATCAATCTAATATTCAATGCATAAGACAAAACAAGTATTCATAAAAAATGAGGTATTTATAAAATGTAATGTGAGAAATGCAAAAGTTGTTATATCGGTCAAACATCAAGGAATTTCGAAACGAGATACAATGAACATCTAAGATCATATGAACATCTAAGATCAAAAGACTGACAGTAATTTTGCTAAGCTCCACATGAATTAATAGAACGTATGTCTGAAGATAGCCCTACAGGGTTGAAACTATAGTCACAATCTACCAATTGTACTATAAGTGGAAAATCACGCAAATACGTAGACTTCCAATTGATATGTCCGAAATTGTCCGGTCCTGGACATGAAATACAATGACATACCAGAAAAACGTTATCTGGGCCAACAAAACCTTTTCTTTATAGTCCCCGCACATTTTACTCCTTCAAAATTTCTATTTATCTGTTCTCTCCTTGTGTCGTCGCGTGCCCTGCATGTCCTTCACATACATCTGTGTGCGCCGCCAAAGAAAAGCGAAACGCAAATGGGGTTAGGAGAGTGCTTTTGCATTTACAACACAAACTCAATATTCGTTGAATAAACTTCCTTCTCTCCTGCGGATGGCAACGGATGGAATGTATTCGTTTTTCTTTTTAGTCAGAGTTCACACGAAACCAAGCTACAAGTGTTTATCGCTCTTTTAAGTAAAGATATAGTTTGTTAGGCTTATAATTACTAACTACTTATTTGATATCACTTAAACATGAACAATGCTCTTACAGGCGTGCATCGAAAAATTACTTCTGCTAGCTTCAAAACAAGTAAGGCACTGAGTTTAGACGGCACAAAGTCCAATCCCATTAAACCAGAATGGGCGTGAGTTATTTGTGTATTAATTTAATCGCCAATAAAGGCAATTCCAACAATGTGGCGAAAATTTGATCAATTTAGGATTTTTATCTAAATTCACGAAAAATGAATATCGAAATTGACGACCGGTTACTTGTTCTGCATAACGTTAAAATATTGTTTTTAATCATGAACGTTGACGTTTTGTGACAGAAACTAACCCCGGTGTTCTTAGGTTAGAATTATACACTCTAGTGGGTAGTACGGAAAGGAGTCCACTATAGGTCACTAATACCCCAGCGGTCGTAGGTGTTAAGATCACTGAGTGACTAAAACTAACATATGAACATCGCTTAACAAATGCGCAGCCTATTCGGCGATTGCTGTCACTGAGTGCTGTCTGCTGCTGCTGGATGTCTTGTTAATATTTGTTAATATTTTGTGAACGTCGAGTTCACAAATATTATAACTGAATAAATCTAATCACAATTCCGCTATTGATAAGCCGAAGCCGTTGGTCTGATTCTACTCTTTGTGATAGCCAGTCATACATTGTTTTCATCCCGTACGGTACTCATACCACACAGCCACCCAGCGAACAGCGACGAGCAAACATATGTATCAATTATTATATCGGATGCTGCTAGTACATAGCACACCCAAAATCATCTACTCCTATCTATGTACGGCAAATAACGCTGAACTCCGAATGTATGTACAGCAACGCTGCATAATTCTCTGCTGTTAGCATAAGTCAATATCCCTACCATTACAATTCATGGTTAGCAGACGCAACAAAGCGCATTTATATACATGACAGAGAATACTTTTAAATGTACTAACTTGTTATTCCAGTACTGGGTTCACGTAGTATATTGTTTCAATTTATTTTTTTATTGGAATGAATGCAAATAAACGGAAAAGAAGTCGTAATAGTTCTTTATTTAAAATCACATTGACAGATCATTCAGATTATTACGAGAGTTCTTATTCTGTAGATATTGTAGATTTAAGTGCATTTGTTAACGTATTCAAAGTAAAAAGTGCCACGGTCCCTTGAACGTCCTGAAAGTAAACGGGACTAAACGGAAATCTTTTGATGCGTACATAAATTCCTTAAGGATCTAAATTATTAGACCAATTCAAATTTCAGAATTCCGAAAATACTCCATTTATTAAAAATTTGTTCATCGGCCTAAAAACTCCTTGAACTAAAGTTCTTCCACGTCAATATACGCGTCATAACAGCGAGCCCAAGATGTCAAATAAAATAATTTCCTCCTTAGAAAAAAATGAAATTCAGAATTTTTATATCTAAATGTAGGTGTAAAGAAAATAAAAAATTAAATTAAATTTCTAAAATTATTTTACATGAAATTCTACAAAGATTAATGTGTTGAAGATAGGAAGTTCTGATGTAATTGTCTAGAAGTAATTCTCTATCTCTGAGGTAAAGTTCTAATATAATTGTCGTCCCAGAACATATTAACTGTAATGAGCCTGTTCACAAGAGACACTTGTTAACAAGAAAACAAAAAATTAAGAAACTGAGTTATTTGGGATTCAATCATTTTCATTGTTGTAACAATACTTGTTACAGTAAAGATAAAAGTATCTTTGGGGTACGGATTGAATCTATTAAACGGAAGAGATTTAGAAAAGCTATTAAATAGAACCGCGTTTACTATATTCTTATTCTTATTATTATTATTTTCCAATTCATATCTAAAATGATTAAATATTATAAATAAATAAAATTATTGTCGCCGAAAAATAAAACATTTTCTATTCGAAGATAAACAAAAACGATTCCTATTATAATTCAATGCGTTTAGCAATATCATAAATTTTGTGGAATAAGGATAGATTTACTCGATTGAACGCAATGAGTACTTGTTACCGCCTTGAGTGATGTGTGAGAATGTATAATGTGTGCATTATTGGCGCTTCACTGCTAATATAATATATAGAGTGGGAATAACGTATGTACGCCTAGAAGCTTGCATATGTGGGACAATGCTGTTTTGGCTATAGCTTGCTGTTACGTACACAGATGTGTGATACTGCTGTTGGTACACTGAAATAAAGGAGAACTGTACTGCATCGTAAAACAATAAGTAGATGACTCTATATGACCCGTACAACAGAGAGAAATTTAAGCGAAAGCTCCCGTCTATATATAGCGAGATTGTTAGTATAACAATTTAGTTCCTGGTTAGTTCCAGATTTAGATAGCTCCAAACAGCAGCCTACAACAGTATCCGCCAGCGGCAAGCTCCAAGACCGCAGATACCACCAACAATCCAGCAACTCAGCTGAACTCACCAACAAGTAACCGCCTTTGGTAAGCGATTTCATATAGTATACTGCTTGATTGAATTGCATGTGGTTTGAATAGCGTTACTTCTCCTCTCCACTTACCTGTTTCCTCTTCGATGTATTACACACCTTTACGTAGTTATTCCATCCGTTATAGTGCATAATATTGGCGTTCGCTGGTCTTAATCATCCAACTTAGTAACATCGACTTATTACGAGGTGTTACTTGTCTTACAATGGTTATTCCGTGGTCTTAGTCATACAACGACAGTCACGTCGACGTATTAGGAGGCAGTCTAGCAATAATTCTTACATCCCTACACTATAGTGCATAATTTTGGCTTACTTTGGGGTTGGACACCTTACAGTCACGTCGACGTATTACGAGACGTTACGTGGATGTATGGTGGTTCCGCTTTAGACTAGAATTAGCCGCTTTGCAACACATCGATGTATTACGATGTGTTACGCAACTTTAGTGATTTCCAGTATACATAATGTATCCACAGTTTGTACGAGGATAATTAGATTTGCCCTCCCCCGCATTCCCGAATGTATTATTGACTGTTTGTACTTGTTTTCTGTATTTTCACTGTTTTATTATTTTATCACCGTACTTTCGAGTTGCTTTATATGCACCGCTTTATTTATATGCATAGCCTTTGAGTACCGTTTCATATAATCTTAAATTTCTTTACAAATTAAGACTAAAGTTTACCGTTGGAAACTAAATTTTAATTCAAATCTAATAAATCAGAACTGTACTATTTATGTTGCTTGCAAATCTAATAAATCAGAACTGTACTATTTATGTTGCTTGCTCGTTGTTTTATTTATTTTCGAATCAGAGGAAAATTGTGTTGTATCCGTATTAACATTTATGTAGACTGAACCAGTACTTGAATAAATCTGAACCAGAACTTGTTTTATTAATTAGCAAAATTCGTAAATCCACAATAGTCGCTGTCGCATGTAAAATAAGTTAATTTGTTGTTGAGTAGTTTGAAGCCGATAGTGTTTTATTATAATTATATTAATTCTCGGACCGTACTTGCTTTATTAAGATTGAATCTTGGTTTTAAACAAGCAAGGTTCTATAAATCAATGCTTCCTTGTCAATTTTATGAATATATAAATTTACTAAAACCACTATAAATTGTTTATTAATTTAAACTACGCTCGTAAATAGATCATTCATCATTGGTCTACGGTTCCCACTTAAATACAGTGTGTTTTAACAAGAACTGTTTTATCTCGTTGAAGCTAACACAATGTCATGTCACAAATTAATACGTGATGTTATATTTTTCATAAAAGAAAAATATGACAAGATTTATTAATTGGATTAGTTGCGTCACAAAAATAAATTTAAAGTAAGAAGACTCAAGAAGCAGATGTTATGTATTTATCTGCGCCTAAAGAAGTGAGTGAACTTACGAGGAAAAGTTGTTGAAAGATGAACTTGTTAAAGTTTTACTTCCTTTATGAAGTTAAGAAATGTCTCAAAATGTTCGAAAATGTTAAAAGATAAAATAAAATAAAAAAAATATTAAAATAATGTTCTTTTTCAATTTTGCCTGCTTCTGACCTTGAATACGTTAACACTTTCTACATTTTTTTTCATGAAAGAAAAATAGGACACTAACAGAACTATTTTCACCATAAAATTAGTAGAAATCGTTCTAAGTTAAATCTTAAAAACGTCAACGCAAAATTCGAATCGATACGGCAATTTTATTTTCGGTACCAAAAAGCCTATCGCAAGACCTCATGGGCCAACAAGGCCCCATGTATACGAAAATTCTCGCTTATGTAAATCGAGTCTATACTCGGCTAGATGGATCGTCTAAATCACGTTATATGCGACTGACTCTTTTTTTCTCTCAGACACACACATACACATCATCGGCAAACGTGGCAAAGTTAAGTACGTACTTTGTTAGGAAAGGGTGGAATAAATCTAAATCTTATTTTGATAAAAATGATTTTCGAATCTAATACAAAAATAAATAAACACGACATTACGTGTGCTGATAAAAATAAGATTTTAGAAAAAATGTCTATTTCAGAGAGAAAACGTGACATATTTATATATTTAGATAAAGTAATTTGTACACTAGAGACGAGGAAGATTCCTATTTATGTACAGGGAATAATTCCAGACTATTTTAAAGATCGTGATCTGCTATATGATGCTAATGGAACAAAACTTAGAGTGACTCTTAGCAGCGGTGTCTTACAGGGTTCCGTTATTGGACCAACTCTGTGGAATATTATGTACAACAGTCTTCTGGAAACAAGAATACCACATGGGATCACACTTATCGTGTTTTCCGACGACGTTGTCATACTAATCACAGCTGGACACAACTAGAAAATATTGCTAATAAAAGCCTAAAAATTGTCAGCAAGTGGATAGTCGCAAATTCTCTAGTTCTGAAGAAAACGGAAGGCATTACGCTAGTTGGTCTCCCCAGTGCTCTCAATCGGAGATCACCCAGAAAGTTTAAAGCAATCGTCATATATTTAGGCGTAACCCTTGATCGTGGTCTGCGCTCTAATAAACATATACAGGAAGTAGCCGAAAAAGCGGCCACATGTACTTCATCTGTAGCACGCCTTATGCCTAAAATGGTATGGCCGAGTACTTCCAAAAAGAAACTGATTTGCTCGATAATATAGTCAACATTATTATATGCCTCCGTAGAATGGACTAAATCAATAAATGTTGAGAGGAAGGTAAATCTACTACTGAAGACCCAACGGATCGGATTGCTATCAGTAACCGAAGGCTCTAGGATAACATCAACCGACGCTTTATATGACATTGTAACAAAGTACGTTACGAGACATAAATTTAGTCGATTATATAAATGAATTATGTAAAAACCCGATGTTGGGACAAAGCCAGTTAATGGATTCAACCGCATTTATTGTTCGTAAATAAAAGATAAGGACGCGGTGTGCCCTTACCCAACCACAACTTACCATGTATCCAACAGAGAATAATTTTATTTGCTGCGTGCTCACTATCGTGCACGCTAACTGTGTATGTATACAGAAAGTATATGCGAGCGGCGTTTGTGTTCTCCACTCGCTCCACCGTTACCTGTATAAGAAACCCCATCGGGAACAAAATGATATGTATGCTGCTCGTCGTTACTGCTGGGCTGACTGTTTATATTGCGACGTGCGGGTACCGCCGACAGAGGAATTGTGTGTTGTGTTCTACATAAGGTATAATTATTACAGATTTACATATGATTTTGTGAGGAGACCGTGTCAGGTAATAAATGACGTGTGGTTGGTTACACCCTGACTCGTATACGGAGCAAAAGTTGAGTGACGGTACAGGCTTATAAATAGCGAGCTTTAGAATACAATTATTTCGTTCCTAATATTGAGAACTCGAAGAAAGCCGCCCAGCAGCAGTCAGCAGAACGACCAGCTAAGTCAACATATTGTCGAGCCAGTAAGCAGTCCAGCGAATTTAGCGCATTTAGTAAGCGATGTTATATATCATATACCGCTTAACTGAATTGCATGTATACTGAATAGCTTTGTTTCTGCTACCACCTTCAACGTATGTCCTTAATCACTAGAGTGAATAAAATCAATCGTACGCATAAACGCGATTGGTCTTAGTCACTCAATCCCAAGCCGCACCTACGCATAACCGTCGTATTAGGATAGCTTACGGTGTCTCCTATAGACCCACTAGAGTGTATAAGATCAGTCGTACGCAAAACCGCGATTAATCTTAAGTCACTCCTCGTGGCACGTACGCATAACCGTGGTGGTACCACATCTAGTAGACTTCTATTATTCCTACCTTCTCCATTATTCATATCGCGTATTTACATTTACCTCCGACTTCCCGTTATATTATCAACTGTTTGTACATTGTTTGTACTGTTTGTTATTTTATCACCGCACATTTGTATTGTTTTACATTATGTTATGTTATGTAAAACAATTTATTATGTTATGTAATTATTATTATTATAAATTTATACTGTTTTACATGTACCGCTTATCTATATTCATTTGCGCTTGATAGAATCGCTATTGTTTACTTAACCATCATTAGTTTAATTTGACATTTATTCATTTGTCTATTATCTACATTTAATTAAGCATATAAATTTCTTTCTTTGTTTAAATTGTCTACAAAACTAATAGACGTTATTTTGTTAAATCGTTAAATGGTTTTTTTTGTAATTAGCAGCTAGAATCTTTTTCAGCTGCCCGCAAGAACACGCAACACTGGACTACTCAGTACACGTAGCGATCCATGCCCTCGGCGGTACACTGAGGACCGGTTGCACAATAAGAGTTAGTTGCGTCGCGAGCAAGAATCTGTCACCACATAGGAGTGGGACTCCTACTATGGGAGAGAAAGGAAGCCACCGATTCAAGACAACAAGTATAGCCGTGCAGTATCGCGTTCTTTCAGACTGCCAGAGCTTATGGACAAATTTCGATTGGGCCTGGTGGATATATTGTAACGCAAAAAGGTATTAGACGTATTCATTTCTTGGGATTCTATTGCAGAAATCTTCAAATATTTTAAATAGATAATGTGAAGGAAATCCAGATTCACTTGATAGGTGAACGAAATGAAAAACCTTGTCGCGACGAAAAGGAATTAGAAGTAAACGACGAAAAGAAAGTAGCTTTTTTTGCGCAAATAATTTTTGTACGCCAGTGGTTAGAGAAAAACAGAGAGAGATAATGGAACAAATAATTTAAGTACTAGACTTTTAGTTGGCTAGAGTGAGATGCAACAAACTTCTGTTAAAACGTGGTACGAGTGGAGGTGCGGGGTCGACCGAAAATTTAAAAGCCAAACTCCAGCAGAGGAGAGAACCAGAAGCATTTTTAGATTTTGATCAAGTCTAGTAGTAAGTTTATTAAGTGTAGTTTTTACTTATATTGTCGTTTATTACTGTGCAAATTATGGCTGATGTACAGATGTGAGTTGTGACATATCTTTTTATATGCAAAACAGCTCGCACGAACCTCAACATGTTCGCAAACACTTCACGGCGCAAGCACGAACGAACATTCACGACATCTCGCTTATAAAAAATAACTAGATTCAAAACAATAACTAGATTTGTTACTAGATTCAAAATTCAAGAAGAATATGGCATCGGGGTCTATGATAAATAGTTAAGCGTTTGACAGCTGCCAATTGAAAATTCAGTATGGCGGTAGACAGGACATTTCCGGTTTGAGATTTGGCGCGGTGCGAAATTTGAATTTTTAACTTTAAAAAATAACTAGATTTGTAAGTATGTAGAGAATCTACCAGGGGTATACGCAAAAATAATGTAAAGTCGTTTAAAAAAAATTAATATCATAATTTAACGCTAGATGTCACTAGATTTGTAACTAGATATTACCAGAGTCGATATATAAATACTAATATACTCGTAGATCTTTGCATAGCATCGTTCGGCTATCTGCAAGAAGATTCTACCAGGGTTGGTAAAAAAATAATATACAGAGGTGACCAAAAAATTTGAATTCCATTTGCAATAAAATTATAATCCGATTTTAGTCAAATAAAGAAACTTCAAGAAAAAGAAACGTACAAAAGAAACATACAATAGATTATAATATTAATAATGTCTGACTGACTGGAAGTGTACTAGATTTGTAACTCCATTTGTATTCCATTAGCAAGATAAATACTGCATAGTAATACATACAATATCATCAATACAATGTATGTGTATATCAAATTAACCTTACAATAAATTGTTTGGTAATTACTAGAATATTTTAAAATCAACTTTTTTTATTTTGTATTAATTTTATTAATTCATGGACCATGTTTGCTTTATTAAGATTGAAACTTGGTCTTAAGCAAGCAAGGGTTCTAGTAATTCTTGTTGAATTTTAAATTGTATTAGTTTACAATTTATTAGTATCTATTAAAGACCCAAATAGCTTTTTGTTAGTTTGACTACGCCCTGAATAAATTATTATTCTTTGCTCTACCATCCCCGGTTGAGTTGTGTTGAGTGTGCTTTTACAAGAACTGTACATCTTGTTGAAGCTAACTCAATTCCATGCCATAAATGTAAACGTGACAATATACTTTAATATTATACATGGTGAAAGACCTCATGTTGAGGTAAAATTTTTAAGCCACAGAGTGTCTCACAAGTCCCATGTGCTTGCGGATGCAATAAAAATAGGGGGAAAGGACAACGCGCGTTGCAAGTAGTACGAGCAAGACACAGAAGACGCAGAGCACACTCTGTTTGTATATAACGCGTGAGTGAAGGAGCGTCAGGAACTGACAAGAGAAACAGGTACTACAAAAACAACAGAAAATGTAGTACCCATAATGCGGAACTCACAAATAAAATGGCAACTAGTTGAAAGCCATATGGCCTCAGTGATGAAAAGAAAGTATGACTTCGAACTAAAAAGAACTCCGAGGAGTAACTAGACAATTCTTAAATAGTTTTGTAACTAATCCTAACAAAAGTGGAAGTGTAGTGCGGAAGAGACTTATTAAACATTAAGGTGTCACGCGGAAGTCCAAACCCCTAATCTACCAAGATCTACCTAGACGAAAAGAGGGGATTAGGATAATGGCTTAAACGAATTTACCACGTTTAATATGAAATGTGTTCTTGGTAGCCTCCGGCGTCAATTTTGTGATGAGCTAGCTTATGTTACACCCAAAACAAAAATAAAGTAATTTAAAAGCTTCTCAACAATAGTCGTGAAAGTTCTCTAAATTCCATAGAGTACATTTAAACTTTCAAAATGGCTCCGAATTAATTTCTAAATAGTTCCATATGCTAAAAATTGATCTCAGTTTGTAACAAAACGCGTTTGCAACTGATTCCAAATGCAACTAATGAATAACGACTACGTTATCAAATAAATGTAACCTGTGTGGGGAAAGTTTACAGCAAAAACTTCTTATATACACAGCTTCTTCTAAATGCTTCACTTCATGCATTATTTAAAATAATAAGAACGAATCACAGCAATTAACTATTAAGAATCCAAGTCGATTAAAATAACGGAAGGAACGTAGCACAGTATTTGCTTTGGGGTGGGTATATACGCGCAAATAGCGTGTCAATTAAAACTTGATGGCGACGACTAGTGAAACTCAAACATTATTAGTCGAGCTAATAAAGAAAAGGAAAGGAAAATGCTTGTATTCATTAAATCTTTTTTAATCAACGACAACAAAGCGAGCGATACCTTAAATTCGCGTCTAATTAAATGTTAATTATTCATTAACTACTGGTGTAGAGGTACTTCGCAATGAAGGATATGAAACGTTTAACTAAGATTTATACAGATCTGATCAAAAATTTGCAACTTTTACAGCGTTTAATAACTAAATATGCAATCGATTTGCTTTAGTCAGACAATAAAATTCACAAATTCACGACAGCGTTCAGCTGCTACCTGTGTTGACTATTATATTATTTGTTTTCATCTATTTCCCTCCCTGCATCACTGCACTTCCCATTATAATTCTGTATTTTTACAGGTTCTTACCATCAAAATTGTATTGAAAATGCTAATATCCCTATATTAAAACGTTAATATAAATTTAAATTCCAAGTGGTGTAATATTTTTTTCGAAAGTTCGATGTTATTGAAATTGCTCTATTAACGCTATTATTCATATATCGAAACGTTAATATAAAATTGAATAGCAAGTGGTGAAATATTTATGTCAAACGATAATGTTACTGCAATAGGTCTATTAATGCTATTATTCATATACCGAAACGTTAATAGAAAATTCTGTTCGGTTATTATTTTACCGGTGTTGGTTTGGGTGGATTAGAATTTATAAAACTGTCTTTGCTTGAGAAAAGTCAGACCAGAATTATTACACTTTTCCTTAATGTAGTTATTTATAACACGAATGGTGTTCTCATCAAACTAAATTCCAATAGGATATAATGCACTTATATAAACGCTGTTTTCCAAAACAAATCTTATGCTCATCTCATTATTTCAATGATGCCAATACAAATAATCTGCAAATCTTCATAATTCGCCACTCTTAAATAAAACTCATCACTGTATTCAGAAAGAATAAATTTGTAAAGTGGAGAAGAATATTTATGGTTACACAAACTTGAGCACGCGAACACTGTTAACACGTGATAGGTACATAAATTTCCATCTTACAGCATCGAAAATTCCCTATTTCCACAGAACGAGGTAACGTTTCTCCATTACATGCTGTTTAAATTAAATCTTATTTTAACTAAATCGTGCTTAAAAGCACTCGATATTATAACTAAATACGCATTACGAAGTATGTATGAAGCAGGATTTGAGTAAATGGATTTAGCAATTAGCAGTTTTCAAACAAATTGTTTAAATATAAACCGCCAAAGGTATATTTATTTCCATAATACGATGATCAAGTTATATATGTATTTTAAGATATAAGAGATCATTTTTAATTTCAACATAGAAGTCGTTCTTGATAAATAATTTTATTTATCAGTTATCTCGGTTCATATCAAAGTTAAAAAATAAAACTTGTGTAACTTGTACAACACCGAAAGCCCTTTATCCTAATAGTAGCAATTATAGAATCTACTCAATTTTGAGCAATAAAAAAATCCAAAAATATATTAATAAGACCCTGAATTTTTTAAATATGCTGAGAGCACTTATAATTCTCTTTACAACGATACCCAACATGGTGAGTCTAACTGTAGATAATCTATATTAAACACGTATGCTAACTTAACACCGCTCTATAAAGGAAAAGTTATAGGAACGAATATGTTACATTTTATAAAATCTATAAGCTATTTATTGCAAATTAAGAATTGCTATTGTCTATAGCGTGTACAGATCTTGATTTTTTAAGGAGCTTAAACTGATCAAACACATAGTGAATACAAATATTTCTATTTCATTTGAAACCATAATATAATTTTTGCTGAAATGATAGATAATTTTGTACGCTTAATACTTGTAAGTCATTTAAATAATTCAGGATGGCCATCGTTTGTGAAATGTTGTTGTTATTTAAGCATTAAGGGAATAGAATATAATTTAAAAGCAGAGAAACGGTGCAGTCAGTTACGGACAGTTTTACCGTAAATAATCAATTGCCTAATCAGTTTAGTTATACAAAAAAATTCCAACTTATGAGAATTATTTAATTGTTATCCAAAAGTGTAATCTAGTATGCCCCATATCTAACTCCCGATACTTATTTAACAATTAATTTAATCATAATTTATTTTGGAATAAACTATAATTTATGAACGCTGAACGATTTTATTTTCAGAACGCTGACTGACAAGGATTCATTCTACAACTTAAAATTTCTTACAACTGATTATCCACTCCCTTGAGAGCTGTGTGACTTATATTACTTTTTTTTGACTAGCTAATTTCCTACCATTAGATGAATGAAATTTCCTTATGGTAAATTGCATTCATCTAATGTATTAATTTGCAACCTACATTTTATAAGTAAATCCAATCAGAATGCTCTCTTCACTCATATGGTACCGCACAGTACGCTTTCACTTACAATTGATTGATTACCAATCAGATGTATTAATCCACACATACACTGACAGCGGCGTCACACAGCTCACTCACTACGCTTGCTGCATGCGTTGGTGGCCCTAGATGTGTATAAGAATTTGTACAGGGTATAATTAGACACAATAGAGTTTAATCAACGATAAATGATTATTTCTACCTTTTAATTGTAAAACTTATTTATGAGCAAACTACACGTAACTAACTGCCCTTTTTTCCCAACTAGTACGTCTAACAAACAAACTACTTACGTAATAACAACATTTCGCAAAATATAGCCATGCTGAATTATTTACCACTATCCACCATAGAACTAAATTAGAACGAGGCTAAATTTCGTAACAATATTGTATAAGACATTTTAAGTTGACATGAACATACGGCAGTAGGAGATGGCCGATTCTACCGAGCAGCTAAATCGGCAAGATCTTATCTCAACTCGTTCTAAAATAATCAATGACACAGGCTATTATATGATTGGAGTGGTGTAAGTCCGTAAAATTTACGAAATTGTGTTCCATACACATTTCCTATCTATATTTAGTTTCATCTATCTTCTAACTCATGAGGAGCGAAACACTCCTCTTGCTCTATACGATTTTTCTATCTATATTTAGCTTCATCTATCTTCTACTTCATATGTCTACCTTACCATTTATCTGGTGGTACTGGTGGTGGTGGTATAAACATAATAAACCGAAAACATTATTGAAGATGTATTCATATATCGAAACGTAGTTGATATTAATCTTGTAAATATTCATATATATTTATACGTTATTTATCATTAATTACAAGGGTCACAAAATTTGATGCTTGTTGTTTCCCTGCTATTATATAATTCAATTGACATACCACTAGATAATATTGTATTGAAGATGCATTCTTATATTGAACCCTCGATGTCATTTAAATTCTAAATGTTCATATATTATATGATCAGAGCCATATTTTTTACTGAACTTTGATCATTGCTTTCAAGTCTAACACTGATATAGTTAAAATTATTTTTTTTATCTTCTCTTGACTAAAATCGGATGTGTATTTTGTAATATTTATTATGATATGATGTTTATTATCATAATAAATATTACCTTTAATCTGGGTACTACCTTTAATAAATCCTTTAATCTGGGTGTGAGATGTTTACTATTAATTGAACCTACCTGGGAAAAATGTGTGAAACCGGAAGTGATCATTGTTTACGACCGAAAATGATTTTTATGACCGGACATTCGAAGCGGATGTGACCATCGATCGGAAGTGAAAATTTTTCTCCATCAATAATGAAGTTTTACGACCAGAAGTGGTTAACCGGAAATGGCCATTTTTTGGATCGACAATGAATTTTTACGACCAGAAGTTCCGACCGAAAGTAACCATATTTCTCGACCGGAAATGAATTATTACGAGCGGAAGTTTGGACTGGAAGTGACTACTTTTCTCAATCGGAAATGATTTCTAAAGGCTGGCAGTTTAAACCGGAAATGTTTTCGGGAGCGGAAGTGATCATTTTTACCTTCATCAATTTGTAGTATTTTGTAGTATATACAATGCATCATCTATGAATCATCTACAACTTCAAGTTTTAAACGCAATTGCGTACTTTCCTTTAGCTTTTAAATACGTTAGCATCCCCAATTAAAAAATTTAAAATGTTAGCGTGTACTTACCTTTAGCCTTCAAATACGTTAGCAACCCAAAAAATTCAAAGATGTTTTCAGGTCAAATATTAAAAATTCAAATTCGCACCCATATTAAGACGTTTTCAGCTCAAAATTAAAAGTATTAAAAATAAAAAAATATTCAAAGACGTTTTCAGCTCGAAGAGTAGCGTTTAAAAATTTTAATTTCGCGCTAATGCATGCTGAATGGACGCACGCAACGATTTTAAATTTGTTTTTAATTTTTCTAATATGCCGCTATTTCACTTCTCTGTACCGTGTGTCAAAATCATAAACCGGAAAAGCCCTGTTTTCCCCCATATTGGATTTTAATTTAACAGCTATCAAACTCAGAAACTATTTATGTTTTTGACAGAGTGACGGCTCTGATTATTTTAGAATGAGTTGAGATAAGGTCTTGGCGGCTTGGTAGAATGGGCCATCTCCTACTACTCATGCCGTTGTCACATTGATGTTTAGAAGATAAATAATTATGTGCAATTCTATTCTGATTGTTAATAATTAGATATTAATTTTTTGAAAAACCTTTTGAAATATACTTGATACATTTCTAAACGTTGATATATTTAGTTTTCATATTGGTAGATATATTTAAAATAAATAATTCAAAATTGTTATGGTTAAAAAAAAATTTAATAAATGTTAAAAATAATGTAATAAATTCTTACTAGAATTCTATTAACCAATAAAAAAGCATTTAATACGCAAATTAAACGTAGGAAAGATTTATGCCTTTAACAACAAAGATTTATTGTTGAGGAAAACTAATCAAGTTGAAATTCTTTACTTTTATTAGCTACTGTTACGATAAGCTCTTGAATTAGCAGTCAAGCAAATAAAGCACCGCAGTGGAGATTTCACTTAATAGCCTTTTAGATAAAATTCTTTCGGAACAAGGCCATCGTATTCGTTTACTTAATGAAATTGCGCTATAAAAGATTTTTTATTGTACAACTTATTTTCACAATATTGCGCAATTCGAGTTTCATGGAGACTGTCGAACAGCAATAATTTAATTTAGAACCAACTGAAACCTAGTACAGTAACTATATTGTAACGAGGAAATCTGTCCTCGTTCTAATTTAGTTCTATGGTAGCTGAAAGATCGTGTAAGATCATTTAAATAATTCAGGATGGCTAGATTTTGTAAAATGTTATTATTACGTAAGCAGTTTGTTTGCTAAACGAACTAGTTGGGGAAAAATGCAGTCGTCTGTGGACAAAAAAGTCTTACAATTAAGATGTATAAATAATCATATATCGTTAATTAAACTCTATTGTACATAATTAAATCTTAAACAAAGTCATTTACCTAATCGGCGGACACCGACTGATATAGTATTGTAATAGGAGAAATCACACAGGTGCCGAGATGAGCTAGCTAGGAGGGACAAAGAAACGAATAAAAGACACCCATTGCCACTGAAGAAAAAACAGTCGGTAACAAAAAATTTTTTGTTGTAGGATGAATCCATGTCAGTCAGCGTTTTGAAAATAAAATCATGAATCAAATTAAATTATAATTAATTCTAAATAAAATCTTGATTAATTAATTGATAAAATAATCTCCAGTAGTTCTTTCGCGTTTTGTTCTTCACATAAAAAAATAAAATTTTACCACAAGTCTGTTTAGTTAAAACAAATTGAAATGAATAAGGTAACGGTGTGTTGTTCTAAAATTAATTTGTGATGGTAGGAACGACAAAACCTATAAATAAAAGAATTTTATAAATAATGGGGAATTTATTTGAAAAAACGCCATGTTTAATGATCTATTTGCACGTAACAATTGAATACAAATATTTTTGATGAGGCGTTATTATTATTGTTTATTTGAATGTAACCTTTAATGAAATCATTATTAATACAGTTAGTTGAATAAATGCATGTGTTAATAAGCTTGACTAAGACTTGACCTACTTACTTGACTTGACTAAGACTTAACAGACTTGACCTAACATCGATATAAATTTGTAGATGTTAGGACTGTGTACCACTCTTTGTAGTTTAATTATAATTTTGGTTGACAGAATCAAATAAAATTCAATACAAGGCCGGCCAAATTAACAAGTATTGTGTTTCATTCTCAACAGTGTAGGGAACATATGATTTTTTTACCTCATATGTTAATAAAAATGAATCATGCAATGTACGAGAGAATCGCTGCGTACCCCATTAAAAGTAATTTCTCTTACTAGTCGCGTTGTTCATAATCCCCTCCCCAATATACGTGACATATATGTTGGAAGCAAAATCTTCATCCAAATTTAAACGCGAGATTGTACAGCCTCAGAAAGAGGTAATATTAAAGAGAAAACATAACCCCGTTGGGTCCCTCTTAATCGCGTTCAAAAAGTATTCTCGTTCTAAAACGCGTTATTACGTAGCAGTTGCTTAAAAGAGACGACTACCACATCAAGTACAACAGTAATCAGTGAGTTTGAAGCACACGACGGTGATCAAAAGCTTTTTTGTGCAGATAAGCATTTGATAAAATGTATCAGTTTTTTTTTATTAAAGATATATATAAGAACCTAAAAAACTGAATATAATTCATTTAAAAATAATTTATATAACAATTACGACTCAATTTTTTATTACTTCTATTAAACTAATACATACTATACCTTTCATAGAGTACAATAAAACTTAAAATCATTTTATGGCCTTTTTACTGTTTACTACCTGCGTGATAAAAAACAATGAAATATTTAATGTCATTTGACATCGGGGTCCCAACGATAATATATCCCGAATGATAATAAATCAAACTAATTTACATACGCTATAAAAGGAGAAAACTATAATAATTAAAATAAATTAATTTACATTTAATGAAAATTCTGAAATCTAGTTTGCTGTATTATTAATGTAACAACGTTAATAAGATAATTGAAGGTAACAACGTTATAAGTAACGCGATATTGAAATTTTTGTTGAAAATATATTATTCTTTCCTTATAAATAATTTTGAAACCAATACGTAAAATTTGTTTATGAAATATGAACACGACCTAATGCAAATTTAATACTCTATAATTAATATAATATAGTCCGACAGGTTGATATTTAGTTTCATAAAATAGCATTTACCAACCGCTCGAAAAAATATTTCCACGTACTGAAAAATAAATTAAAAAAATTAATTAAATAAAATATTAAAAAAAATAATTAGTTTTTAAGTAGATAAAAGATGTGATCTTAATGTTACCAATTTATATTTAGTTGCTAATATAAAGACCGGGTATTACTTTCGTATGGTCACAACATAATCTGGCGACGATGATGGGATTCACAAGTCTAACTCTCGAGTAGCTGAAATATTAGTCATGACCTTCACTGTTGAAACAAGAAAAATGTTTCATTTAGTTGGAAAGATTGAAAACTTTAAATATAGAATCAGATGATTTTGCAAGTTACACACAAAGGTTGGTACAACTTTTCTTATGTAATAATGTCAAAGATGGCAAAAAGTACCGTTGTTCATAACATTGGTGGGTGTACAAACATATGAACTCTTGAAGAATTTATTGCCTCAAGTGATAAGACATTATTGGACAATTTAAGTCCTTAGAGAATAACAATAGCAGAAAGATTCAAATTTTACTAATACAGGCAAAAATCAGGTCAGTCCTAGTACAACTAAATGAATTAGCAAAATTTTACGATTTCGGTACATTTTTAGAAGATGCTTTAAGAGATAAATTTGTATGTGGTCAAGCATCAAAAAGACTATAAGAAATACTCCTATACGCATCATATTTGTCACTCACAGATGCTATAAAGCAGTGGCTTTAAAGTAATTTAATAAAACCTGGATTTATTAATACATTTAAATCGTACAAAAAAGCTTCCGGCACCAAATAGTCGAGAAAAACAAGCTACAACTTGTGCAGTGTATAAGTCAAACAAAAGCACAAGTTTGTCAAAGTGTCCTGCTGTAAATTGGGAATGTTACGTCTGTCATAATGTAACGATAGTCATGGCTACGCAATTAAAACAATAAGGACTTCAACGACTAAAGATATACAACAATTCAAACCAAAACTATGCTTGACTAAATAAATTAATGAGATTCTGCTTTAGAGATTACTCTAGCGGACGCCCCATTTAATAGTCAGACAGACGTTCCCGGGCGTCACCCATAAGTGATCTAGGATTTAATCATCCAATTCTATAAAACGTATGTCGATAAACGCTAAATGTAATAATTTTTTTTCGCAGACGTTCATCCTAACAGTTAGGAAAGCTCCAGTTAGGCATATGTAACGATAGAAATGGCTACGTGATAATTAATTAAATATTAAACCTATGCTCGAATAAATGAATCCAGTAAATTAAATTCAACTTTAGACATATACATAGCGGACGCCTCATTTAATAGTTACACAGACGTTTTAAGGCGCCACCCAGCGTCTTAGAGGTTAGTCATTCAATCCTACATAACGTACGTAGATTCCATTTTCTTGACAGGCACTTCTTTCGTTTTGTCAGTTAACGTTGCATAGTCGCTACTCCTCGGAACCATTCGATTCGGTTTTCAAACAGCAAATAGTACTTGCAGCCAGTAGAAAATTGTAGATTTTTGAAGCAAGAGAGAGATGGCATTAGAATAGTTAGAGAAAGCTATGAACTTGGGCGAGTACAGAGGGCCTCCTCCTTGTGAGCTTCGATAGCAAGCTGTTGTTAGGATCTTGCGGGCGATATATAAGAGCGATCTCTAACCAGCTACGTACTTCTAGTTTTAGTTTTCAAGTCCTAAATCTAAATACCTCATGTCACTTTGCAGGATGAAATCGCTTTAGATTCACAACATCTTAGCTTTTACATGTACATAGCATTTTTTCCTTTAATGAATAAGTGACACTATCAAGTTTTAATCTCATATAGTTAATAGACAATTTCAGTGGTCGTCATGAACAACAAATTGATGTAAGCAGTAAAAATTATTATATTATTATCCCGACTATTGAAACTGAATAAATTCAGTACATTGCGATCAATTAATAACTAATATTCAAGTAACGAACTTCCATTTTTCTATAAAGTGCTAACGAACTAATTTCTCTTTTCTATGTTAATAAAGATTTTACGTTTTAATTGGAAATAAATTATATCATTGACAACTCAATCTATACTCTAGTATGATAAATAAGCATCGAACAGCCTATTACTATTTTGTAATGATTCGATAGTGATTGAATAAATTCTTATGTAATTAGGAAAATTATATATTTATTTCCATGTTAATGGAAAGCTTAATTCATTTTAGTCGAATAAATATTAAAGAATATTTTTTCTATTCAACAAGTTCATTCATTAACCCTCAACATCATTATTGTAACAATAATAATTAACTAATAATAGATTATTAAAACTGATCAGTGGTTTTCTTTTATTATTTTTCTGTGAGCTTAATTGTGTATTGATCAAACTTGTTCCTTTAAGGCTACCTAACAGTCTCAAATAGACACGCTTAGCAACCCGATATCAACAGAGCTTAAATTGTGATTGTTCGATTTAATGAATATCAAAGCGAAACTATAAGTCTTACGCAACTAACTTGCACAACTAAGTTTTACACAGCAAGACTTTTTACAACTAACAGATGTTTGTAAAATTTACCGTAAGTCCATGTCGAACCAATTTTAACCGCAACAATAAAAACGGACATATTTCACAAGTATGTTAGAAGAAAAATTATACTTACACGTAACGAGCGCTCGTCTTACGTTAGTTTATTTAAATTGCAAATAAGATCCAAAGTTCACGTAAGTTTTATTCAGCGTGATCCCCACGTCGTTACCCCTTGAAATGAGTCATGACAATACTTTATAATAAATAAATAAACTAAAAATTACTAATAACAAAAAAAAATAATATTTCGACTAATTTAAAAGCGATTCTAGTAAAAATATATATATTTCATGGTTTCATAATCGTATTTCATGTTGAAAATATAATATCTTCAGCTAAATAAATGACAATATTTTAAAATAAAGCACAAAGGACGCAAAATTTAAAAGTATGGGACAGTTACAGCAAGCAACAAAAAAAAACACAATTAGGAAGAAAACGTTGATCGGATTACTTACCTAGCGCCCGCATAAAACTTCATCTTACGTTGTTTCTCATTATTCTCACGATGCCTGATCGCCAATAATTCAGCCTCATCGCGTATTTTCTCCGTTTCGCTACGTTCCACCGCAGCTTTAGCAAGCTCTTGGGCGGATTGCCTGCGAAACATGAACGAGAGAATCTCTAATACGTGCATATAGTAAGCTTGTTCAGCCAAAGTGCTCGAAATATACAATAGTATGTCCAACATTCCGGACTGATGCAAAGCCCATAGCACCTAGAATTTAAGTTATAATTATATTAAATATTTATACGTTCATCATTTCTTAGAATACATTTTATAACGTTCTAAAAACCACTTAAAACATTTAGTAAATGCAACAGATTCTTTTTTATGTCGCGTATGTTGAATATTAGAAAATATATACAGAATGGATTATAGGAGATAAAGAGTAATGAGTGATATTGGGCTTTTTGACATTCTGATGGGTCAGCAGGAATTTTGACGTTAGAAATCCGCCGTTGGTTTTTACGTTTTAGAACGTTGTGAACATCAGAAACGGCCGGTAGTTTAACTTTCATCGGACGATTTGAGATGCCTTTTACCAAGCCTTCTAAATCCAATCCTAAATCCAGGCTATTTGACAGGTTTTTGTCATGAGCTATGTTGTCATTCGCAGACGTATGTCACTTTCACTTTCAGTGACATTGAAAATCATAATTTGGTGGATCTATCAACTCGTTGTTGGATCTCTTGAAATACATCATCAGGTGTGCGGATTGTTTATTGTCTTGAGCAAGTTTCAAGGCAGTCAGTTCTTGCAGTAGTTTCATGTTCTCATTGATTTGGTTATTGAGCATGCTTATCAAGTTATTTTGACTTTTTTCCTATCACAATTTTATCCATTATATCTTTCATGGTGCAAACGTCGTGTGGCAACCAATTACCCGAAGTGCTGGGATCTATAATAAATAGAACAGCTTCTTCATTGCTATTTTCATCAGCGTCAGCTTTGTATTTGACGCAGGTCCAGACTCTTTTAAACTGATTTTAAACTGATTCACTGATTCCTCGAACGCATTTGGTGAAAGCAATATTGGTGTGTCGAAAGTAAACACTAGTTACAATTAATCTAATAATTAGTCATCTTGAAATTCATCTTGAAACAGAGCACTTGGACGATTTTGACTTACCGACGTCTTAGGTTTATTGTTTGGCTTCACCATCGTGGTGTGAACGTAAAAAAAGTCGATGTAAACTTGATTCCCAATCCTAAGAACAGCCAAGTGTAGGCCTAGATTAGTTATTAATTGACAGCTTAAGATAATGATACTAGGCAGATTGGCCTCTAAAATGGATCTAATTGTTTTCTTTACTGCAATGCTAATTCCGTCAACCACTCCTTGTTTAAAGATACACTAGCATTATATACTCCTAGATTTAACTTTGATCTTGAATAAATCACAGAACTAGAAGACCGCGGTACAAAACAGACGTTATTATCAGTCTGCCCCCACACTGTATTACACAACTGACTTTTAATTATAGTTGTATGTATCCCCTACCTCTGATCCCGGTAGAACCCCGCATTCTCTAGGGTAGAAATGTATCAATTGGTGGGCTAGAGCTCACAAGCTGTTACAATCCTGTTAATATGTTACTGGTAACTGTTAATATTTTACTGTTGTATTTGGAAGAGCAGACTCCCTAAGAGTAGAATCGAGTGGAGTCGCTTTCATATTGATTGGATCGAGACCTTTCAAATGAAAGTATTGTATCACATAACGATGACCAATTTTTTCCATGTTTACAAATTCACTGAGAACGTTCACTGTTGATGGCTGCCAAACAAATACTAGACAACGTAGCGTAGCCAAATTTCAAACGTAAGCTTTATAAGATAAGTACTTTCTACTATAATCATTCTTTTCAAACAACAACCGCCTTCTATACGTCAGGAATACTTCTGGGGCTATCATCGTATATATTTTGTGGTCAAAAATTTTTACTATTTCAAACATAATGCTAAAGTAAGTTTCACTTAAAATACATCAGGACTTCCCAAATTTTGCTAGAAGGGCCAATTTCTCAATTTTCTAATGTTTGGCAGGCGAAAAATAAACATAAAATATTATAAATATATGATAATTATATCGTCGTACTACAACGTCTGTGACAGACTTTCGCTCGCGACGCTGCTAACGGAGAGTCCTAGCGACTGTCACAGGTGGGGTAAATAAATATCTTAATTATTACAGAATATAACAACCTCCGGAAATATGTATTCTCGGGCGCCAGGTCAGTTTAATACGAGGCCGCACGTTGGAGTCTGATCTTGTTGTTCCTCCGGTCATCAGTGGCTTACTTAGAGTCTTGTGAAGTTGTTTAGAAGGCAGCAAATGTGTCATCATCTCGACGACTGTCGCTCTGCTCATTGTCTCAGCTTGGTTGCTCCGGCTGGTCGCTCTGCTGCTGGACGGCTTGTCTTCGAATTCTCAAAATTGGAACGTTTTCTGTTATACGGGTCCGGGTGTAGTCAACCACACGACATTTGTTCTCTCGGTAGTACTTCGCACGCTCGTAGTAGCAGTGACGAACCAAGCATATAATTCTGTTACCGTTGCTGTCTCCTACACACAATAGAGTGTGCGAAAAGTACATGTGCCTTTCGCATATCTACAATATCCTACTCTATATATACATACAAAGTTGGCGTGCATAAAGCGTCATACACATTATATGCGGACAACGTAATACAGATTAAATATAGGTAACTTGTGTGTAGAACAACACACGGCTACAGCAAAGCACCCGCAAGTTTATCTCTCTCTCTGCTGAATGCAATTACATAGGTGTTCAATTTGATTCCCGTACTCTACCTGTACACTGCATAACGCGTTCGTATGTAGGAGCAATAGCGGTATAGAAAAATGCGTTCGATCAACTTACAGTAGCAACAGAAATCATATCTATTTATCTATTTAATAGAAAATATGTTTTATTGAACAGTGACAGCAATAATAAGATTTATTTATACATTTAATCTTTTCAGATACGGACCGAATAATAATTCTTATTTATTAATTATGAAGGATTACGTAATTTAGGGATATTTTTAACTTCTCAGTAACATGCTTTGTTACACGTCACAGCTGCATTCAGAACGTTGGTATGAAGACCGAGAGCCATACCTTCGAATCCCTACTCTCGAAATTAACACCATACTACACACCATAGACTGGTTCAAAAGGAGACGCGACAAGTTTACATCTGGCAACGGTGTAAAAGCGACAAAAGATTAAATTATCTAAAGAAGCAGTTGTAGCAAGATAAAATTTGGAAATTTCTGTTTTCGATTAAACAAATATACGAACTACCACAATCAAAAAGTTTCAATGATCTATTTATAAAATCAGATGTAAAATATTATTCATCATAAATTTTATTGCCGCCTTCGAAGTAGTACAAAATGGCTACAATGGACCTACGCTAGCGCTTGACCTACATTTCAAAGCATCCCTCTGTTTCTGGTGTACACTCGATGTTATCTTTATGGTATTGACACTATCAAAACACGTTCACCGAAGTGGTTTTTTGAGTTGATCAAACAAAAAAATCGCACGAAGGCATATCAAGTGAATTCACAGGTTGTTGGTTGTATGCTCTGCCCTATGCTCTGGTTCGCTCTTATCCAGAGCATAGGGCTTCGACGAAGTTTCTCCAGCGCATTCTAATTCTAGCCAGGGCCTTCATCTCTGAAAAAGTCTTTCCTCCCTTCTTTGCCTCTTCATCTACAATCCTTCTCCATGATGTCTTTGGCTTTCCACGTTTCCTTTTTCCCTGCGGATTCCAGGATAAAGCTTGTCTCTCCACAGCATCGACAAGCATCCTGGTTTTTTTTTAGGAAGGTATGATCAATCCACCTCCATTGTCTTCTCTTAATTTGAATGGAGATTGATTCTTCTCTCGTTCCAAGTCACACAACCATATAATAGTCGTGCTTTCACAGTGGTTCGGAATATTCGGAGTTTAGTGGCTGTGGAAATCTCTACTGCCTTCCAGAGTGGTTACAGCTGAATGAAGATGCCACTGGCTTCCGGATTCTTGCTCTGCCATCTGCAGCTGCACCACCATCATGGGTAACTATGCTCCCAAGGTACGCGAACTCTTCTACATTTTCGATGTCCTCATTGTTCACTCTTAGTGTTCTTCCATTTCTTGTGTTTATCTTCATAATCTTTGTCTTGGAGGAGTTTACTTTCAGACCCACCATCTAGGCTCTGTTATCGATGGCGTATTATCGTGATAGGAATCTCCACAAATCCTGGTGTTTTTACGAATAGGCACCCGCAAACGTCTCATAGGGCCTAAGTAATATTCCTTGTTCCTCTGTATTTCTCTAGAAGAAATTTATAATGCATAACTCCATTGTAATCATTGAAAACGGAAATTTTATACAAATGTCCTTCTCTGGTTCATTACCATGCTAAAAATTGCAATAGCCAAAATTCCCAAGAAAGCAAATGTTGTTGTTATGAATAATAACAAGCTATCAGCCTGAAAATTTGAGGTTAGGTAATCAACAACGTGTGATTACCTACTACTTTTAATTTAAAGCTTTCTGAAACTTTTTAAACTAGATAGTATTTTACCTGATCATGTGTACTGGCATCATTATCTGTGCGTCTTTCCGTGAATGGATCTGGTGAAACATAGAGGACATTCCTTATTAGAATTAAAATTCGTTCTATAATCAGGCTATTGTCATCTCCACGTTCAAAAACATCCTGGAACAAATGAAACAAATCAAGGTGTAATATAATAGGCCATAAAAATATACAAAGAAATAGACAAGTGTCTGATCTATTGAAGTACTAACTTTTCGGATATCGCGCGGTATCTCCTGCACCCGCGCCCCTCTCCCTCTC
>WYDF02287265.1:0-16579 GCA_009867245.2 Adranes taylori
TATATAGATATATATAGATATACATAGATATGAATCACAGTTTGCACTTATTATTAATCGTAGTGTACTTTTTGTGGAATTTAACTTATGCGTTAGATGGAGGTTTCTTGTACTAAAACAAATGATTGAAAACCTTTATTGTGTTTTAGTAGTAATATACCACGTGTAATAAATGCTGTACGGAATTTAATACATATTGAGTAAATTACAAATTTCTTCCCGAAACTAAGAAAATATGAGTTATTTAACCATACATACTACTCCAATTACTCTTAATTTAGAAAATTAATTTATAGTGTTGTCTTGTAGAGTTTTAGCCGGTTGTATACGTGTGGATTCCTATTTCGAAAAGCATTTAATTCCCGAAATCAATTTCTCATTATTTGTTTCTTCCATCGAAGTAAATATGTACAACTATTGTCCAAAGAAATACTTTGTTACTACAAGAGAGAATAACCGTAAAATAATAGACTATTGTTGGCAGTTACCGGAAGAATTGTTACGTTACGAATCTGATTCGTCGTTTCCGACTTATCAAAAATTTGCTACGTTTAATATACAAAATTTAAGAAATTCCTGTAGTTTTTGGAAACGCCGTGGAATTATTATAAGCGAAAGCAGTGCAAAATTATTATGCAAATTACTCGATTATAGGTAAATTATAATTTGTTTTTCTTAGTATAATGATTTTTGTACGTCGAAAACACTATATCACTTACAACGTTGATTTAGAATGACTATTTCAGGTTATGGTCTGTTTGATTGCACTGTTGTCGTTACTGGCGCTATTGTCGTTACTAGCGCTATTGTCGTTGATGGCACTGTTGTCGGATTTGAATTGGTAGTCTTGTGTAGTAGTTTTAGCGATGCTAAAATGACTTAAACAAATTGTAAATTCAACAGCATTTTAGAACCTCTAAAACTACTACACAAGACTACCAATTCAAATCCGACAGCAGTGCCATCAACGACAATAGCGCCATCAACGACAATAGTGCCATCAAACAGAATATAACCTGAAATAGTCATTCTAAATCAACGTTTGAGAATGGCCGGATACCCGAAACCTGCCACGAAGTAAGTGATATAGTGTTTTCGACTTATAAAAATCATAAAAACATTACAATGGAACACGTTGTAACTACTACTAACAAGATATTTGTTTAAATATTAAATTTTTTAGGTACTTGATAGAAGACAATATTATCTTACCATTCAACATCTTAATCGAAACTGAAATGTCGAAAACATTTTCATCGTTATCTTTAAGTGCGATAATTCCAGATAGTTTGCGTATCAGATTTGGAGTATCTGCATTACATACATTAAGCGTTAGTGAAAAATTATGGCGACGTTATTCTGATGTTTTTGATGGAAGACGAAAATTCACCCTTAGGGTAATTAATTCTTTGCTTTTTATTTATTTATTTATATCAAAGGGAATACCCCATTACAGAAATAAGTATAATACATACAATAATAATCGGTGTACTACAAAACAGTTTAGAAAACTAAATCTAATGTAATGCTTCAATTTCCAAACACCACAAAATAAAATGTAACGAAACAAAACTTAAAAGACATAAATTATAAGTGAAAACCACAATCTAATTATCAGTATTAATTACAATATTACATTTACTTATTAATAATTATCAGCGCAGTCTATTAATAGCTTCAGTTCTAAATCCAGAAAAAAATGTGTAGATTTTATTTAAATTGATTTAATATTTATTTATTGACGGAAACTCCATTACAAATAAAAATATTACAAAGCACAAAAAACAAAAATGTTTTAAGAAGTTCAAAATTTAAAAGTACAAATAAGAGCAATATGATAATAAAAAAAGCAATGTAAATAACGAAAAAATAAGTAATTATAATAGTAAATAACTATAATAGTAAATAGACTTAAAAGTCTGCATGATAACGGTTGTGGACCGGATCAACAAACAAAAGCTAATATAAATTGACGTAATACATAATATGGAAAAAGCATTATTCTTATAAATATCGAAAGGAAGTATCCAATGATAGATGATTGTTATTTATTAAAGCTAGTGCCTTTTCAATTGGATTGTGTACTTAGTGGATAAAAAAGTACATTGTGTCGTAATTCTCTTCCTGGGTCCTTCCACTTAATTAATTCCAAAAGTTCGATTGAGTCTATAGAGTGATTGAGTAATGTATGAATGAACGATACATCAAACACGTCTCTTCTTGTTTTAAGGGTGGGTAAATTAAGAAAAGGCTGATATACTCATAATTGTGATCGTGAATTGTAACACGCATCCTGTAGACACAGTATCTTAAAAAATATTTTCAACCTTCTCAAGTTGACTATATCGTTAATAAATAGATTGAACAATAAAGGAGAGCAATGGTTACCCTGTGGAACACCTGATGTGACCATAAGTTCGAAAGAGCAGTAGTCGTGTAACTTAACGTATTGTTTTCTTTTGTATAAAAAACTTCGGAACCAGATCAACAAATTGTTATGAAAACGCAATTTATTTAACTTGTGAAGCAACAATTCGTGATTAACTTTGTCAAAGGAGGCCTTAGAACAATCAGTAAACACTAAATCAACCATTTTCAATCGCTTTGAGAATATAGTTTTGATAAATTAACAACTTAGTAATAGTAGATTTCCCAGATCTCCATGCTGTTCCTCAATAAATATAGATTCACAGTGCCAACTAAGATAGTCATAGATTAAGACATCGAGTATTTTGGGTATAGCAGATTGAATGGATGTACCTCTATAGTTTCTGATGTTTGCTCTATCGCCATTTTAAAAAACAGGAACTATATAACTAGTTTGCCACTGGTTCGGGAAAATTCCTTCTTTAAGTGACCTATTGAATAAAAATGTTAAAAGTATGGACACTATGTATAAGCACACTCTTTAATTAGGCTAGGTGGAACCCCATCTGGACCCGGTTGGTTACTAGTAGATAAATGTAGCATTTTCTCGATGACAGTTATATCTTTAAAAGGACAGTTTATACAACTACTCGGAACTACTGAGTGGCTCAGACCAAGTTCCAGCAACCGAAGAGTATGCCGATAAAAAGTAATGTGCAAACAAATCAAGCGTGTCTTGACCATTTTATGCTTTCCTATTATCTAAAAACATGTTATTCGGTACTGATTTGATGTTGCGTTTCTCATTAGTGAATTTCCAAAACAATCTAGTATTATGGATTAAATTCATATTTGTTTGTATATTCCGTATAGCATATCCTGAAAAGTTCTCTACATTTACTCTGAGATTAGAGAAATGGAGGTAAGCTACATTGGATTGAGATTGCATAAACATTATATGTGCCATCTTTTTTTTCAAAAATCAATGATTTTAAATCAGGAGAAAATCAAAGTGTAAAGTATCGGACTTCTTTTTCCTAAATCAGCAAGTTCAAGCCGTGATATAGCAAATCTTTATGGAGAATATTTTTCTACAGTATACAGTAGTAAAAAATATACCAGGTCCGGGATTCCAGGTTATTTAATCTGTTACACATAATTGATTTGCTAAATTTCATATTTGTTATGTATAAACCGCCTTATGATACAAAAAAATAGACAGATCTTGTGCAAATATATATTGGCAAATATTATAATTTAGAAATTATATAATTTAGAAAGGGATTCAAAAGTATCACACATACCACACCTGCATATTTCTATTACATTTTTCATTATAATCTAAACATTGAATAAAATGGTGGTTTGAACTTTGTTAATTCCCTTCTTAAATTCGTCACTGATTAATGCTTTAAAAAACTTTTAAATACATTTGGATAATGAAAAGTCCTGAGTCTTTAGACCTTATTTTATTTCTTATATCATACACGCACCATACGGTGGTTTCTTTTCGCCATATGCATGAGAAGTAAAAAATATTAATTCAAATTCATTCTTTTATTACTCATTTAAATAAATTAAATAAATGTTTGAATACAGGTAATGAATATTTCAATGTTGCCGAATAGAAAGATAAGTAAATACGGCAAAATATGAAATCAAATGTGAAGTACGTCCTTCTTGCATGGTTACAGTTATGCGTTTCTGCGCTAATCTATTATTACCCTACACAACTGTTGTGCATGGTCAAAATTAAATAGCTCAACTTTTGCTTTATGCAAATATAATAAAACATTCTGTAAAACATAGGCGTAGTGAAAAATTCGCCACCAATATATGTTCCAATAAGAAATAAAATATCTAGTGCATTGTTTCTAACCCTTGATTTTGCTATTATTAAAGTATAGCTTGATAGAATAACTTTAATGATTCTAAAGATATAGTTCCTATGACCGAGACTAAATATATAAGTGTAATAACTGAACAACAGTAGATATGAGAAAGCTTGTAGCAGCAAATATTTTATGATGTCTTATGAAAGCTAATGATATACATTTTATGAGATCTGTAAGATATACTCTAACAAAGTAAGAAATGTTTTGTTAGTGGCGGGGCCAAAGTATAATTTGCGAGGGATCTGAAACTGATCTCATATTTACTGCACTCCAATATCTTTCTTTAATTTTAAACAATCAAGATTTGGAATAAAATGGCGGTTTCTAAAATGTCTGGTTAAACCTCTATCCTAAATCTGCCACTGACTAGTGTTTTGTTCAAAAATTGTTTTGTTCTTGACACTTGGCATTTTAACCATTATTACATTATTATCCGTTACCGAAATTAAATCTACCGCCCGGGGCTTGCGCAACCGTTAACTACAAACCCATTCCGGATGTAAAAAATATTGTATAAAAACAAATACATTTGACGAAACAGGTTTTCACATAAAAAAACTATATTCTGATTTTACGAAAATTAACACAAATATGCTTAATAACACTATTACATAACTGAATTACACTATTTTTGGCATTGCGATTATTATCCGGTATTATAATTACAAAATTAATAATTCTGCATGGAGTCCGCCATTTCGTGAACCATCACGGATGATGGTCACGGACGAACTCCTGACTAGTGTTTTAAAAATGACATTTAGGATGACTCATTTATTAGGCAAAGACTCGTTAATTTTATCTACATTTACATAAATATAAGTATTTCTATTTTATTGTCAAGTTTATTTCTACAATTTTTATAGTTTTCTTATGTGCGTTCTGCGCTTGAGTTCTGTGCATGGCTTACCTTATGGAGCCAGTTTAAAAACTCAAAATTTTACACTATGTTAAGTTATTTACCTTTTTCTTTTATTCTTTAACCAATTATACGATGAAAGTTACTATATTAACGAGGTTAGAATATTACTATATTATTCTAATCTCGTAATAATATTACATTATTCCTCTAAATTACTATATTGTTAATGGAGTACTATATTGTAAATATTATATTGTTAATGGAGGATATCGGGAACTCATATACAAATCATAGACTCTCGATGAAAAAAAAACTTCTTAATCGGTTATTTCGAATGTTTTCTTTTTTACTGCTCCATTTATTTATTTGTTTCTTGTGTTTTTAGGAAAAGAGAAAGATTTCCGAGGAGAAAAATAGTGATTACAAAACTGATGGAAATACTATTATTGGAATAATGTCACCTTTCATTGTAATGACGCATTATATTTTGGTTAACGATACTGAGAAGTGTTTGATATTTGGACAATTCGGTACCAAAGAAGAGCGAATTTTACATCCAGGATATTTTCATCTCTACGCGTGGTATTCACATAAACAAAAACAGGCTAGTATTTAATTTTAAAAATAAATTCATATATTTTAAGCAAATACTTAGTAAGTTACTTTAAAAGGTCTATCATGAAGACAAAACTTTAAGATTCTTCATAAAGGTCTTTGAGGTCGCATGTCTATAACTTTTTTATCTTATATTACAATTATCTCAGGAAATATTTTCTATTGCCCATCTCTTTCTTACACTCTAGATATGCTCAAGGAGAAAGTTGTTCCATCAAGATAAAATATTAAAATTGAAAGAATTTTTCCATTATAATATGTTTAAAGCCGTCATTTAGCATTCTCAAATTGCGTCTTTTGTCATAAAACATATTTCCGATTATGATACTTGAAAATGAATTACCAGATCAGTACTCAAGTAATTGCTTTTTATTGCACAAAAAGCTCATCATTTTGAACCTATTTTTCGAACAGGATGTTTCAGTTATTTCGAACTTGTTTAATGTACCATATACACGTGGACAGTCACCTATAAGACTTGGATATAGTAATTTTTTGATTGACTTTTTTTAAATCAAATGTATTAACGTCCTATATATGTTTTATATTTTCAAGTCAACGAATTTTAGGGTCTTTGCTGAGAGTCAATTTTTAAGATCTTGGCTAATTTTTAAATTCTTAGTTTATCTCCAGGAAGTCAAAAATATGATTGATTTTGTAAAGAATGTAAATAAGTAAAGTAAAGAATGTAAGTAGTATTTACTTTTATGCAGTAAGACTAGATTTTAAATAAATAGGTGCATTATTTCGAAAAATTACATATATTGATGGTTTATAGGAAGTTCAGAATCAACTTAAGAAATGGAGGCAAGGTAGATACATATTTCTGCCATAGTGTAGTCGTCTTCAAGACCCTCTCGTCTAACTATAGGCGCACGAACATCAGTTCATGGATTATAAGTTCACGATCAATTCATTGCGCTAATGCCGCCGTTAAATTAAATCTGAAAATCCTAGTTTTAAGTTGTTCGTGTATGTACACCTACATTAAACTCATGTATTACAGTACACATATATCAAACGTTGCATCTTGATTTAATTAGTGTGTAATGCATTTGAACGAAATTGTTTACTGCATTTGAGCGAAATAGCACCTTTGAATTGATGAGACAAACCATTGAGGTATCCAATGTATATCCTATCTAGCATTGAACTTTTCTCTCAGATATATCGGACCACCCCTAAAGGTGACTAAAGTTACCTTAATAGTGATCTTGAAGACAAGGGACTTTAACAATCAAAGTTCAACCTCTTAAGTAACCTATGGTTCATCTCTAAGTATTAGTTAAGGTACTAAGATGATATTTTATTTAAAAATGTAAGTAGTATTAACTTTTAAGCAGTAAGACTAGATTTTAAATAAATAGCTGCAATATTTCGAAAAATTGTATAAATTGATGGTTTATAGGAAGTTCAGATTTAACTTAAAAAATGGAGGCAGGGTATATACGTATTGAGGGTTAGATTTCTGGCATAGTGGTAGTTGTCCTGAAGACCATCTCGTCTAACTATAGGCGCACGAAAATCACTTCATGGATTGTGAGTTCACGATCAATTCATTGCGCTAATGCCGTCGTTAAATTAAATTAGAAAATCCTACAAGTTGTTCGTGTATTAATATATACCTACATTAAACTCGTGTATTGCTGTACACATATATCAAACGTTACATCTTGATTTAATTAGTGTGTACTGCATTTCAACGAAATTGAGTACTGCATTTGAACGAAATAGCACCTTTGAATTGACGAGACAAACCATCAAGGTAATCAATGTATATCCTATCTAGTATTGGACTTTTCTCTCAGAAGTATCGGTCTACCCCTAAAGGTGACTAAAGTTACCTTTACAGTGATCTTGAAGACAAGGGACTTTAACAATCAAAGTTCAACCTCTTAAATAACCTATGGTTCATCGCTAAGTATTAGTTAACATACTAAGACGATATTTAATTAAAGAATGTAAGTAGTATTTACTTTTTAGCAATAAGACTATATTTTTAAATATATAGGTACATAACTATTTTTCTCAGAGAAAAGCCCAATGAATTCATCGTGGATTCACAATCTATGAAGTGCTGTTCGTGTGCCTATAGCTAGACGAGCGGGTATTGAAGATGGCTACCACTATGCTAGAAATACGTATCTACCCTGCCTCCATCTTTTAAGTTAAATCTGAACTTCCTATAAACCATCAATATATGCAATTTTTCGAAATGATGCACATATTTATTTAAAAATAAAATATTTTATTTTTATAATTATACGTATCTGTAATTTTCATAATTGAAAATTTCATTGTTTGAATAAAAATGGAATTTCTTAAAACAATACAACTGTGTTGTAACTTCTTGTACTTTCATTGTGCCATGAATGTTGTGCCATGTATGTGCCATAAATACATGTTTTAAATCTTGTTTTTATTTCGATAGGCACTGCGTCTTACTATCCTTAATACACCGACTGATGATCAACCGAAGCAGATTCGAAACTGGTCGGAACCTTTTATCATAGATTATGATATCACTTGCGCTTTAAAAATATCTGGCGATGATTTAGCTGAAGATGTTAACTTTGTTGAAAGCCATGAACGTTCTGACGGTCAAGATAGTTGCAATGGTCTTTATAATTTGATAGTTACTGTAAAAAGTTTAACACCTACACAGAAATTGATTACTTTTAGTGGGCAATTGGTAATTTATAATACAATGGTGGAACATTTCGAAATGAAATTAATTGATAGTTATACTGACTCAAATAGTAAGCTGATACTTTATTTTTTACTTATAAATAAGTTGATAATTTTTATCATACATAGCATATTATGTGTACTTAGCACATTTAGGTATTTGAAAGATATAGGGTTCATGAAAATTTTAATTCCGTGTTTTTAATTGGACTTCCACTTCTTCCAGAACTGCTTCAGCGAAATGTTAACGCTTCTCCAAATAACCTAGATCTAGTTTCTGTATAATTCCTAGTTTGTACGGGCGAACCTTTAGATCGAATTTCAAGTTTTTTTTGCTCTTTGATACTGATACGCAGAAAATAGTCTTATCGTTTTTTCCATGTGCGGATTATCATTGTCGCTCTTTAGTTTATATTATTGCAAGAGCCAGTAATTTGAAAGATTTCTATCCTCAATAGTATGGTACTTTCCCTAGGACTTTGTATGGTATTTCCTATACGAACCGTGACGCCCGGCATTATATATAAACGCTGTTCGTGTTTTAATAACTAGATCATCATTTTAAAAACTACGTTACGACAGGCTTACAGATTGTCGCAATTCACTCCAAGATCACGACTGAAATGGTTTTATCTGTCAAATAGGATATTATTGACTGCCTACTTCTTGCTTGACATCTACATGTTTGTATGCAGTTACAACTAATCAAGAGTGGTCAGATTTCTTAAAAATTTGTATTCACATGAGTACGAGGGCACCAGTATTTCTTCAGGCTTCCTATGTTATTTTAATAGAAATCCAAGATTCATTCACCAAGAATTGTTTGTGGAATGCCGATGCGTATCACTGTAGCCAATCGGCTTATTGTACTTTGATTCATTCACTTAGGAATAATTTTCTCAGCAACGGCTTCGTTTACATACAGGTTGCAATTTTGCATGCATTTTCCCAAGCATATTGCAGAGCATCTAAACTAGAAGATGTATTCAATAATTTTTAATTAATGAACTAAAATTAATAATTTGTTTTGAGACTTTTTTACATACATTTTTATTTTTCATTCTAAATGTGTTCATTATTTTGTGATGTGTCTCGTTCAGATTGTTTTTATATATGCAGTAAGAAGTAAAAAGTCGCGAAACTATTCAAAATTGTTTTCTAAAGTTAAGAAAAACATAACTTTTTAGGAGAGTTAAAAATAACCTTGTTTTGCTCCTCCGTCTGTTTTTTGAACTTCAGCTTTCTATATGAATTATGTCAAATATTATGAATATGCTAAATATGGCTTACGATTTTTTCAATAGTGTTCATGAAGTTTCTCCCTAGTTTAGACTTGTTCCTACTCATAGCCTAAATTGCGTCGCATTTTTTTACTTTAACATCTTTTATCATGTTCGAGTAATCTTCTCTTTGTCAAAGCATATACCATTTGATTCCAAAAATAATATTGCAGATTAGTAAAATTAAAGAAAATTGGTAAAAGAATTTGTTTTTAGGGATTAGTGCCTTTAAAGAAAATATAGCATTCAATCAAGAGTTCCAATATCATCCTTATAACCATTTATCATGATGACATTGGATTTCTAGATTAGATGTAATCTATTTTTGTTAAACAGGAGTTTAGTTAGTAAATAATTTTTCAGATCGTCCTGAAAGTCGAATTGGTAATGTTACTAACAGGACGAACTCGAACGAGCTGCGAAGTTATTTAGTTCAAGGAAAACAACGTCCTTTAACAAAATTCTTAAGATCAAATAGAATATATCATATGCGGCTGCGATTCTATGGCCTAGATACAGCATGGTCAGGGGATATACCTCTTGCTGAAAATCAAAAATGTCTACAACCGTGGCTGGTAAAAGGTATGGATTAAACCAAGTAAAAAATTGGGTAACATTTCGATTTTGGTTATTTGGAATCTGGCTTGTTATTTAATTTATACACATCAAAGTAGACAAAAGATAAACGTTTATTGTGATTTCGGCGTTTCGGCTTGTCCAAACCATTTTCGAACACAGACGCAGTGTTTGAAAATGGCTTGGATAAGCCGAAACGCAACACATTTATGTTATTGTAAAATGGAATTTTTAATGAATTATATATTTTTTATTTTAGTGCCTCTTCAAGAGCGTGGGCAATTCTTGAGTATTTGGTGTCGTGTGAATATGGAACGCAAGAAAGTAACCGGTTCATCTGATATCAATAATCCAAGATATTTAGTAACATTATGGCCGTTATTTATGTTACGTTCGCTACTACCGTTTGATACCAATTCACAGAAAAATTCTATTCATGTTCGCATTACTACACCATCATTAGGTAGCGGAGCACAATTAATAAGTAAAATTGATGGTTATGGTAAATATCAGCAGCTATATTGCCCCGGAACTATTGATCATTCACATCAACTCACTTTTCAATTTAAGTAAGTGTTTACATATTATCAATTAATACACGCATCAATTAATATCTGCAATTAATACACGCATGTTACATATAGTTTTTTAGAATCCTTAAAAGAATTTATTACTATTTTCTTGTTTTGTAGTAATAAGGATTCAACATTATCAGATCCTTATGTGCCGCTAAGCTTTAGTTTAATCGATCAACGCCAATTTTTCAAACGTGTTGAATGCGAAAATATAGACGATGTTTTATCGAAGGTTCGCGATTTTGATAAACACCCTTGGCCTTATTTTCAAGATGACGAAGAATTAACGGAGAATTTAAAAGAAATTAAGGACGCTTTGAAACGCCATGGAATTAGTGATTCGGAAGAGACACCACTAACACACGTTCAGGTAATGTTAATAACATATTTCTGTAGTTTTTTTTTTTGGGAATTTTATCATAGAATGTTATTGGTTTAATTGGGTTAACATTTTCTTATTGTCAAATTGTTAAAACAGTTAAAAACCAAAAGAGGCAAATACAGTCAAAATATGAAATAATAGTTAATTATAGGTATCAATTCCTATAGGAGAAGGGCATGCAACGAAAGTTTAATTACATCTCTTAAAATGATTCTTAAGTGTGAAATAATAACGTTAAAGATATCAATATCATTATTAATGTAACTATATTAATGGCTTATATATTAGATTGGTGACTTTAATAGTTTGTTTGTCCATCTAACATTCGTTTTAAGTAATTTTGTGGATATTATGTGGTATTGTATCGCCGGTAGATTATTTATAAATAAGGAGAATAGAAGTGCTGCGAGATTACTCCCCTGATGCGCACCTCTTGGTGCACTAAATATATGAAATTTAAAACCTTTGTGTTCTAGAAACAAACTTCTGTTAATCGTGTATGACCGTAATCTTGTCGAAGGCCTTACTAAAATCAGTAAATATTATAATATAAATACTTTCTTGTTATTGTCCAATGCATTTGACACGACTTCAGTAAATATAGTCAAATCAATGCTGGTCGATCTACCCGGGTAAAATCCAAGCTGTTTGGTAGAAATACGGGATTGCACTTGAGAGAAAAGATTTTGTAATAGAAACAGGTTTCGAATACTTTGGATATGTTGGATAATATTGAAATAGGTATATAGTTTATTACTTATTGATGTCGCCATTATTAAAAACAGGAGATATTCTACTATGTTTAAATAGTTCTGTGAAGCGCATTCTTTGACTCCCTTTTTGGGCTTCAGGTATTTATAGTATTCTTTATCGATATAGCCTTTTAAATTAGGTCTGAGATTTTTAAACTCATTGTAGTAAGAATTAAGTTTTGTAGATTTATATAGTTTGTGTAATTTTCGTTTTCTTTCTAAACATTTAATTATTTTGCGTGTGAACCATGGTGCATATTATTGAAATAGTGGATGCATATTATTGAAATATTTAGTTAGAGGAACACGCTTCCTAATAGTATCGGTATAGTTTGGTCTAAAATAGACATGCTTTCTCAACATTATTATATTTGCTGAGTTCAGTCCAGTCAATGTAAATTAAGTCTTTGTATTGATTTAGAAAATTGCATTTTTTCAAGTTATATGTGGTGTGTTGAGCATTGAAATTAAACATATCGGGATGTCTGACAGTGTTGATATCGATGTTTACACTCAAAGCTGGGTGATATCAATCTTCCGTAACTAAACAATCTTTGCCATGTGATGTGGTACCGTTTAGATTGCTTAAAACTAAGTCAAGATCGTATCTAAATCTTGTATAATAATTTCGTATCATCTGTTTGTTGCCAACACATTCCTGGAACCATGTTTCGGATATTGCCACGAAGTCTACCTTTATAGCAGGTTAGCAGAGAAATGAACAAGCCGTGTGGTTTGGTGTTTAATCCTCTTACATTCTGATATATGTAGTTGAGTGAGGTACTGTGATTGGCGTTCTTAGCAGGTTTGTATGAGAAATATGGTTTAAATTGTCATTGCCAGAGTTCCTTCTTGCTGTTTCTTCCTCGTCTCTAGCCTGCTTCTCGATAAAAAAAAATATAACGAGAAATTGAAAGAGCCTCTTCCCCATTCTTCGGGTTTTCGCGTTCTGAGCGTCGAATGATAGGAACGCCTATTTGAAATGACGGAAAGGTGGGATCCATTGCACGTGAAGTGATTTTTTCACAGATAAAGTCATCTGAATTGTATTTCTCTTACAATTCTCTTTTTATGGCTTTATTTTTCAGAGTGATGTTTAATTCCCTCACAATAACCATGTTCGCAATATTAGAGTGCCACTTGCCAACTTATTGAGGTTGCCTGTTGTTTTGGGGCTGATTTGACTAGCTGATGTATTATTTGACTTACGGCAATAAAGATTTTATTTTGAGATGTAACTGTGTAAATACACTGGTTTATTTTATAAATTACTACTGTCGAAATTACTTAATGAAGTTGATAATGTCATAAAAGAAATTTGTAGGTTTGTATTGTATTGACTACTTTTGATAAGCGTAGTTACTACATACCGATACCGATAAATATATACATGCAAATTTAAGGAATCTTAAACAATTGTGGGACCGATGTTTGCAAGAGTCGTGTTTCTTTCTCTTTTTTAAGGACGGAAAACCATTTAAATAAGATAAACATCTTCATAAAGCATTATTAAAATTATTTATTACACGATTAGCTAGCTTGATGTCTATCATGAATCTGTTCATTGCATTTCTGAAGAAGTATTCCATCGTTTAGCCAAACGATTGTATCAAATTTTTAATCACAAAGTTCATGATTTCCTTCCACGGTTTTTGTTTAATATTTTTTGTCTATGATCAGTTGGGAGAGACTGTTAAAAAATTGAACAGATTTTACTCCCCACTGATAGCAAGACAAGTCATAGACAAGCTTACTTAAATATTTCCGACGGTGATTGGCTCTTACTTTCGATTATTTTTCGTGGCTCGGTCCATAATCCGTACAAGTTTTAGTAGATATTGACGCTAATCTTCACTTCTTGTAAGGAGAATGGTGTCGGCATATAGTTCGATATTTACTGGAATGTAAATATCGAACTCCTCATGTTGTACAGGGTACAACATGAGGTTGTATTTTATACTCAGATTGTTTCAGGTAATATTGATAGAATTCTCCGCTTGGTGGCACACTTTTCTGCAGTTTTACTTTTCTTCTCCCATTTGTCTTGCTGATTATATTTCACATTACCTTTGTTTTATTTTTTACGCTTTGATTTCATTATGATGCCATTATTTTATGTAGGTTTTGTTGTTTTGTGGTATTCCTCCAGTTGTTCTATATATATATAACTTTCTTGTATAGTTGGAGCTCCTTGTTCAAAATAATGTATAAAATATTTGAAGCTAAAAACTGAATGTAATTAGTTTTTGACAGTATTAGGCTTTGCTTTAGTAAATTGTTCTGAAGTAGAACTTGTAAGACACGTATACAAGTTTATGAAGTTTTGATCATTCCTAAGGATCAATAATTGATATCTTTCTATAAATAAGCTTTTTGGAAGAAGTCTACAATGACGAATGTAGATGTAGTAACAAGTAGTACTAGATGTAATTGAAAAGAGCACTCACAAGCAAGGATATATAAAAATTATAGTACAATATCTAATTGGACTTATTTACAATGTTACAATATCAAAAATGTTATATACTTTACAATGTTATGTTATTGTATTACGCTACTCTAATTTAGTTTATGATATATTTATATGTAGTCTTAAATGGGGTCACTTATAAAAAAATGTTGTATACTTTTATCAGTGATTGACTTTTTAAATTTTCTATAATATAATTTGTTATATTATAGATTGATTTTTATTTATGAAATAAATTGACCTTATATCCCAAGAATAATTTAAAACTTGTAACAAATAATATCAATACAGAAAATTATATTAGCGACGCATTAATGTTCAAATATCTTTCTTACTACCTTTTTTTAGGTATGCTATCGATCTGTTTGTCCTCCATATTCTTCAACACTTCTTGTTGAGCTAGTGCCTTGGGCATTATTGTACAACACTTGTGGACGTACCGTGGCACTGTTCGATGCAGGTGCTGGTATTGGAATTGAAAAATTGCTCTGTAAATTACCCAACAATGGCTGTGTCGCGCCGCCTAAATTAGAGGTAATTTATTGTTATACAGTAATATTATTATATAGTAACGTGTAGGAAGTACAAGAAAAATTGGTGAAGATCAATTCTTTGAATAATAGATAGTCAGGCTAAAATGACCAAATTGAAGATGTCATTAAAACATATCTAGATATACTTACTAAAGAAATACAGTGTAAAAAGCACGTACTAGTGACTATCGAAACTTTATAATTAAGTACAACAGCATATGCGAAATAAACCAGTAAGGTTCATATGTGCATCAATTGACCCTCCGCTACAACAAACATCGAAATAACCACAAGGAACTATCAATAAATAACGGAACACAAATCAAGATATGAAGTAAGGAACTCTCAAGAATCTAATCTACGGACACTAACACTACCGAACTCGAATTCTAACTTAAACATAAATTATTTTTGTTGCAAAATAGAAGGTTGAGTCTTCACTAGATCATTCAATTTCACTTCTACTGATTGAACCCAAAAAGGGATCGAAAATTATAATTTAATCATTGATATAGTTAATGTGCATTAATTTATAGAACTCAGTAAAATCAGGTCAGTTTAATAAAATAAATAATAATCAATATAATTTTTATTTAATATTTTCATAATATTAACTAAATTTTAATACGGTAATAGCATGCGGTAAATTTTAATTCCAAATCTAAGTAAATTAACTACCAAGAAACATTAAGCAATTCATAAGTTAATAAGCTTTAACTTAGAATAAAAACTAGTGACATGAATAAAATTAGCACTTAATTTGTTTAAGATATTCAAACTAGTCAACAATATATAATAATATAATAAAATCAATTGGATTTGTTTTTACTTCGTTACTACTATGTATAGTACAATTGTTTAGATTGTGACTATAGTTGCAATCCTTTCGGGTTATCTTCAGACATACAGACTAGGAGTTATAGGATTCATAGGGGTTCTATTATTGGGATGTTTTAGGTGACCATACTGGGATTACGAGGGATTGACGTCTAGATAGTCGGGAGCAAAAACACGACAACGACGAAGAACAATTTACCAAACGAAAAATTTTCAAAAAATTTTTTTTTGTCCTAAATATCTCGGTTCCTATGCAGCTGGAGAAATGAAACTTGGGGAGCATATGTAGATCTAAGGGACCTCAATTCCGCCAATATGACCAACTGAATATGCTGAACCGATTTTGAGCAATTAAAAAAATGTCATAAAACTTTTTATTAACACCCTGTATATTTTTATACTGTTTGATAACACTTGCAATTCTATTTAAGATAATACCACACATCAGACATCCCACTCTTATCGTTTCGAAGATATGACCCTTAATAATATCTTGAAATTACACAATTTGTCACCATGGCAACCGACATTCAACAGTCATATTATATACATGTAAGGCCTACATAATAGCACATATATGCAAAGTAATTATTTTACGTTGTATGAGACATATAGACTGTTTTTGCAGTTGAATAAATGTTGTTATCAGTGCCGGGTGCACATTGATATCGAAATTGCTTTTTTAAAAGCATCAATGCTGCGCCTGGAAATTGTTGTCCACGCAGTTAAACTTAAGAAGTCATTGAG
>WYDF02287276.1:0-16579 GCA_009867245.2 Adranes taylori
GAATATGTCTTCCCGTATGCCCGCATTACGGCCGCGACAAAGCTCGAAAATAAACGGTACTTGGTTAGAGGTTTCAGTCGTTGATTCTATACGTATATTTCGCTAGCTCCATGTATAAAAAGCTTGGTATTATACCTCGCAGTTCTTTTCCTCGTTCCAATTGTTTTATAATAAATCAATTCTTGATTTGTTTAATTATTGCGTTATGTATTTAGTTGATGATTTTTGAATGATTTTACATTTATCGATTTACTTGAAGGCTATGAAGATATGCCGATAAGAAGATATATGAACATAATATATAATTTATGAAAGACGTAGGTAGTATATTTATAAGTATATTAGAATCGTTAAAATATTTGATTCCGAAATTTTAATTGATCAGTTCGTTTTAGACGTCTCATCCAAGGAAATGGTTTTTAAAAAATGTCTGGCTAGGTGTGTATTAGGGTGTGAGGGTGTGTGCGAGTATGTTACAACAGTTTTTCTAAAGTACTGGACCGATCGGACTGTAATGTGACACGCAGATGCATACAATTTTTGTGCAATAAAAAAAACTTTTTATTTTTTTTCCACAACATGGCGGAAAATCCGCCATATTTCAGTTTTTATGTTAAAGGGCTGAAATTTTGCATACATGTATCGTATTATTTATCTAACGGAATTAGTCCCATTTCTCTACTTCCAACAGAACGTAACGCTGCCACTTTTCAAATTTAAAAAACTTTCGGAAATATCTTATCAACTATAAAATGTGGTACATTCAAGTAAACACTGTTCTATAGGTTATTTAAAGCTTTTTCGATTTTATTTCAAACGATTTCTCCTACAATCACAATTTAAAATATACACAGGATGATCTTTTTTATACAAATCTATTTTCTCCAAAACAGAACGAACAATTTCTTTTAAATTTCTTGTGTCAAAGTTCCTTTAATACTAAAACAATTAAATAAGTTTAAAAAAGCGGGCAAACTTCGGAATAGGTTCGGAATGTAAATAATTGAAGAAGATACTTAACTATAATAAGAATTTTAAAAACTCTTTTAGTAATACCCTATGTATTTTTATAAATTTTGATATCACTTTTAGTATTTTTACAGTAATACCAAACATGAAAACTTCAACTTTACTAGTATCAAAGATGTTGATCCTAATAACATGTGCAACTTAATAAATCTTGTGAACTAGTGTGAGCTAATGATGCTATAATATACTTGTCGGCTAGATGAAAGCAGCGTTAAAGTTGCCGTATTGAATGGCACAAGTAGTTGACAATTTTGGATTACTTAAGTCTGGAAATCACTGGTGTTATTAAATCAAACTACCAATAACACGTTCTAAGAAGTATAGATTTATTATATAAAATTTATATTCATATCCAAATGAAAACAAATTAATAATTTGTGGATCTATTAACAGTCAAACATTGAACCTTGTCGAACAATTAGGAACAATATCGCTGATGCATTTTACTTTGAACTAGTTTAATCAAATTAAATTATAATGTAACGTAATGTGATATTCCACTATCTTTGTTTTGATAGTAAAACTATATTCAAGTAATTTAATATGAATGCAATCTAATTACATCACATGCATTAAAAAATTTCTAATAGTTTGCTTGCGTTAGGAATTATAATTTTTTGGTTTTTAAAGAGGTCATCTTTATTTGATGGGATTTGAACATTATTATGTAAATAACCTATCTATGTAAAATACAAGCCCTACATATTAAAATGCATCAATGAAATTATATGTATCATAAAATGCGCTGATTGTTTTACACATTGTACGTAAGTAATAAGTCTTTGTTTGCATCAGCTAGATGTTCATCATTGTTTTTATAAGAATATAAAACAGCATTCTTCAATAACTCCTGATATAATAATGTCCTTAAAATGGTTCTAAATGTAATAAAGCATTCAGAAAGCATTTATGCAATGTATTTAACTGTTCAGTAGCATGTACATCGTGTACAATACACAGCTGTCGAAAGTTAAAGATAAGCTTAGTCTTAGTATTACTAAGGATAATTTATGTTAAATAGCTTCAATATGGAGAACTTCATTCCCTGCTAGAGACTACTTTAGGTGGTTAGGTCGTAGTGTTAATAATAAAAACACAATGTTGTAAATCACTTGTTTATTAAGAAATGTAGAGAGCTGATGTAGAAACTTCAATGCTGATATAACAATGTAACGTAATTTAAGTTAGGAAAAAATAGACATTTAAAACTTTAAAATTGAAAATTGTTATTAAAGCATTCCTAGCGTATTTATATCTTGTTATATTATAATCTTGTTATATATGCGTAAATATTTTTAGTTATTATGGGGCTAAAAGGATTATATATGGAGCCCGTATATATACATACAATACAAGGAGACATTAATGTGGAGCTTACGAGACACGTAAATTTTCTAGATATGAATTATATAATTACATTTAAATATCTTCTACAACAATTAGTAACGTCAAGTACCAAGGAAACAAAAATTTAGCGTAAAGAAATAAAGACTTTTATACTGAGAGCACGATATTAGACAAAATATGAAAGAAAACAACATTGAACTAGATTCAAAACATCAAAATGTCCATAATTATATCAAATTATCAGTAATATACACATACAAGAAACAAACATAAGGTAGTCACGTTTATTTAATACAAAGCTCAATTCATAACTTCAAAAGCTTTACAGGTATTAAAGTAAATGGAACACAATAAAATTTCAATGCGGCAATATTTTAAAACACATCCATCCATTACATTGTACCATTCAGCTTGTGAAAGGAAGATAGAAAATAAGTCAGTCAGTAAGACTTCATCATACATTGAGGGGGGAAAAACACAAGAGAATTTGGACGAATAAAAAAGAAACTGAAATAAAATAAAACAGAGTTATTGATAATGTGGCATGTAACGAATAATAACACGCTCGATTCTAAGAAAATAACAGCTTCAGATCTCGATTATAACAGACTGAATTGCTGTTGATAATTGAGGTTTCCAAATCAGTTTTTTTCTATTTAAATATTACTTTCTTCTATTAACTTATTGAAGGAAAAATATTTTCAACGGGTAAATAAATATATTTAACTTCTTACTAATTGTAAAGATATTATATGGAATGTCTTTCAAACATTTATATATAGAAAATTTTTGTATATTTTATTTTAATGATAATTATATTAATCGAAACGTTTCAATGTGGCCCATTTTAAACGAAGCACTATTGTCAGTTCTAGAAATGGGTGACATTGAACTAAGCTAACTTCTGCAGACTGCTATGCTATTCCTTATAGAGACACGCTTAATTCTGTTCGGGATTCAAAGTACAACGTAAAGCTGTAACTTAAATTGGGCGTAACAAAATAAACATTTAATTGGTAATTAAATTTTGCGTAACAAAATAAAACAACAGTTTATTATTTATTTGGGAATTAATTATTTCATATGTTGATCAATTCAAATATTAAATATGAAATTGTAGCCCTTTGCCTTGTTTAGAACTGAGATAAAATTTTAAATAAGCAAGTACGGCACCGATCTGAATAAGTATTAAAATAAGTAACTATAAACATATAAAACCACGATTTAAGGACATGCGCCGAATAAATTTTGAGATTTATCAAGTTCAAGTTAAATAAGTCACAGCAAAGGTTCCAAAGAATTTCGCTTTAATTTCTCAAACAATTGATCTAACTATATCCGTACATATCTATTCAGTTATAATAAAAGTAAATATTCAATTCAAGTTCCAACTATTTGAAAGTGTACAAATGGTGTGGTTAATAATAAACTTACTCTTTTGCGGCTTTGTGGCTAGAGGATAGTCTAGCTAGAGTTGAGCTATCTTTAGATCAACGTGGTTTGAGTGAAACGCACAGCTTAATACTAACTAGATAAATCTCATTTCTTATAAAAATTCAGTCTTCTTTTATATTAATAAACTAAATAATAAAATATATGCCATTTCTACCTAAATAAGAGATAGATGTGTGGTGTGCCTTTGTTAGTGCACACCTATGTGTTTACATTACTTTATCTACGAATGCACGAATTGCTCTATAACAATTTATGATACATGCATATTAAAATCTTCGCACTTGACCTTGAAACATCATAACCTACTACTCACACAGTTATCGACTTTCACTAAAGAACGAAATTTTCACTACACAACTGGATGAAGTCTAACTTTTTATTGACAAGGTTGCCAACATATATAAACTGTCTAAAATGTAGGTAGTATGTATAATGGAATCGTGCTTTTTTAAAATTAATGTAGTTGTAAATTTTTGTTAATCAATCCTTTTTAATCAAATTTGGCTGTTTCTATGCGTATAGATTATGAATCCACTGTAGAAAAATATGTAAAAAAACCTAACAACATTTACTCATTTTTGATAAGCGAAAATTATTGTATGATAGGTAATATAAGATGGTAACCTTAATTACGCATCTGAATACGATGAGATTTAAGTTTCAAAAAGAAAAGACAAGCAAAACAAAGGTAAAATGTCTAATAAAGAGGCTTCTTCTTTCAAATGATAGTGAGGTGGTTGTACTTTTTTAAATTATTCGAGTTGCTTTTCCATTCAGAGATTTTATTTCAGTGACTAGCTTATGATCGCGTACTCAGGAATCGGCGTTATTGTCAACGGACGTTTCGAAATTTATGATTAATGTATTTCACTTTAAAATTATCGCGCTTATGTTACTTACAATTGCCAATGGGTCCATCCTTTTTCTTTTCTTTTTGTTTTTATTTTTTGAGGTAGATGTTCACTGGTCACTACTCACTAGTAAAGTTATTCGCTTTAACATGATTTCTTTTTTCTCATTTTTAAATTATCTAGCTATGTTTTAGGGGTGGAATTAAATAATTTTGACATCGTCATCATAACCCAAACCAAATTCAGTTCAATTGTTAGGGAACTTATAGAAGATGCACTTAACATGGTAGCAAAATGGACAACACGTTTACCACAAGAAGGAATCTGGACGGCTTAGGCAGTCTAAAAATTCATGGGACACAAATACCGTTATAGGGGAAAGTAAAGTACCTTGGAGTAATACTGATTCCAAATTTACTTGGAACCTGCAAATAGATAGAATATTGGACAGAACGGTTATAACTTTCACAGTTATAAGATGTACATATGGAAAAGCGTGGGACCCTTTGTTTATTGCACTTGCTGTACAAGTCACTTATCACATCATCCACATCTTACGGTTTGGTGGAAAAAGACATTACAGCCTAAGACAATGCAGAAACTGTCCTCCATACAGAGAACTGCATGCCTTGCTATGAAATAGACCATTAGAATTGATCATGCCAGCTGAGACGAAAGCCGCACTCCATTGGCTAAAAATTAACAGATTGGCAAAGAAATTAAATATTAAAATTACAGGGGATGAAATACTTGTAATGAAATCGGACTGTACATCTCCAGTCTACAATATATATAGAAATTATATTGTCATCAGAGACCATGTTTGTGGCGAGAAAACCCTCCTATCTTTCTAGAATTTGCTTTAGTTGAACGGTTTCTGGAAATACGGGAGTAGGAATCTACGGTGAACGACCCAAATGCAAAATGTTCTGCTCTTTAGCCAGAGTTGTCACTGACTTTGAGTCCGAAATATGTGCAATCCTCCATTAAACGCAGGAAAACATAAAAAGGAAAACTAACAAACAACGGATTTTTATAGTAAGTCAGGGGAACACTACAGGTGCTTAAAAACGCCATAATCATGTATGGACGGACGAACGAATGCATCAGTACACTGTACAGATGGACTGTGACCAACTCAGTTACGTTGATATGGGCAACAGTGCACAGGGACAATGTAGGCAATGAAATAGCAGATGCATTAGCAAAGCAAGCATCTAGCACACACTACCCTAGATCGGAGCAGGCTCTGGGAATACCTGTTAGTTCCATCAGAGAAGCGATAAGAAATTAGACTATTCTAAAACACAGTGACTGCTAGACAAAATCAGCAGGAAATCAAGACAGCAAGCGCTGTATACAAATGTTATCTAAGACCGAAATCTCAGATTTACCAAAATGATAACTGCTCGTTAATATGACACGCACCTCTGAGTGTACGTATAAAAAAATTAGCCTACACACTGCTGAAGTAATAAGCTGTCAGGAGAAAAACGAGACTCTTATAGCTCTTATATCATATATGAGTCTGAAATACTGGCATCCATAAGGTGAGACCTAGTTGGAGTAACTAACGTTGACCCAGAATTGGTACAAAAATGTTCTCACCAGGAAATATTGACACTGGTACTAGATATGATGGATTGATGATACTAAACGATCAGGAAAACTACAATAATCTGCTTGGCTGCAGTGCTATGTATCGGTATTCCGCAAATAACACTTGGTGATAATAATAAAAATGAACGAAAAATGAAAATGAATAAAAATGAAAAAATATAAATCCAAGGCTTCTGTAACTCATTTAGTGATGAATCTTGATGACTTTTCTTTAAACATTATTCAACAGAAAACAATCGATCATATCTTCGATTCATTTTTCTGTTGGAAGTTCATATTTACAATATCGATATACATCTCTCATCAAATCCGTATCACAGCACAATACTCATTCTCTTAGCTGCTCCCGATACGAACAGAGTTTAAGATGAGGCTGAGTTGTAACATATGATGAAATACTACTCCAAAATAGTGTTTTATTCAAAAAACAAGGAAAACAAGAATAGATATGTATGAGTGACGCTTTTCGACACAATAACTCTGTCATCATCAGACTTTGATATACTTGGGTTATCTCCTATTGCTCCTGTAGGAGCAAATGGGTTCAATGAAGTTTCGTCAGCGGACTCTCCTGCATGCCAACCATCGCTGTTCTCCCCAGTTCATCCCTGCCTCAGTTACTCCATCCATCACAGATCTCCACTCCAGCGCTTTCTTCTCAATTGCTCCATCCTGCTTCCTTAGTGTATGGCCTATCCCTCTTCACATTAGCATTTTAATCTGGTTAACAATAGGAGTTTCCTCAGTCAGTTCCCACAGATCATCATTTCTTATCATGTCTAGCCAGTACACATCCAGTATCCTGCGAAGACATCTATTTACAAACGTTTGTAAAATGTTTGTAATTTTTGGAGTAACTTTCCAGGTTTCACATGCGTAGAGAAGAACAGATTTAACATTACTGTTAAAAAGTCTCAACTTTTGTCGTACAGATATTATTTGACTTTTCCACACTGGGTAGAGCAACACAAAGAACTCATTTGCCTTCTTTATACGTGCTTTAATATCCTCTAATCCTGCACCTTGTTTATATACCATACTTCTTAGATAACAAAATCCTTGAGTTCCTGTCCGTCCACCTTGAAACTCTTCTGATTTCTTGAAAACAATCTCATCTCCTTTGTCTCACTGGAGTTAATCTAGAGCCCTGCCTTCCCTGCGTCACTTTCCAGTTCTTTAAACTTCTCATTCATATGCTGAAATGTGTGTGCTATCAAGCAGGTATCGTCCGCATAATCTAAGTCTTCCAGTCTGTCCGTCAAACCGCATTGTAAACCTCTTCGTTTTTGACAACACCTCCTCATGAGGACTCTAGAGGACACTTCAAATGCCTCTATTAACTTTACTTCATGCACCACTTGGCACTCATAGCCATTGTATGTTTCTCGTATTAGATTAACAATCTTCCGCGGGATGCCATACATTAATAAGAGTTGCCACATGACTTGCCTATCAGCTGAGTCAAAGGCTTTCTCAAAATCGATAAATAGCATATATGTACTAGAAATCCACTCAGTGCTCTGTTTAATGATAATTTGAAGAGTATTGATCATGTCTACACAACTACGAAAAACTAGCCTGTTCTTTCCGTAACTTCTGTACCACCGCTGTCTTAATACGATTTAAGATGATGTGTGTAAATACCTTACTGGGTATAGATAATAAGGTGATTCCTTTCCAGTTGTTACACTTGCATAGGTTACATATCTTAGGCAACTTTACTTTGAACCCTTTCTTCCATTCAGTAGGTACCTTTTCCTCTTACCACACTTTTTGGAAAAAGAGGTACAAGGTCCCAGCTGTAACGCCAGATTCAGCTTTTAATGTCTACAGTGGTATGTTATCCAACCCTGGTGACTTCCCATTTTTCATTTGTTTCAATACGCGCTTGATGTCACGCATAAATAAGTGTTAACATTTAGACAAGGATCGTTATTCCATTACACCTCCATCTCTTGATCATCCTCGTTCACATGGTCAGTTATTTGGTCGAGTACAGCAATATGTTCTTTCCATCTAGCTAATTGTTCCTGTTTTTAGACAACATGGCTCCTTCTTTACTGCGAACAGGCCTCCTATGACAGTATTTCCTCTTTGACAGTACTCTGGTAGTCTGATACAATTCCTTCATGTCACATGTACGTGCAGCTGTCTCAGCTATGCTTGCCTGTTCTTCAACTTGTCTCTGTCGATCATTACGAGCACTTTTCTTTATATGCCAATTTAATTCACTGTATTTCATTTCAAACTCTGCTTTTGCAGACCTTGGCGTCTTGGCATTAATTATTTCATTATCAGACTGTAGATGAAAGTTGGTTAGAGTAAGAAAGTCTTTTCATGAAACCATATTGTTGATGTTACAAACCACCAAAACTTACAGATTTGAACTTAACATAAATTCCAAAATAAATGATTTAGTAAAACAAGTTACAATTCGCATATTACTGAAAATGTGAAAAATAAGAATCTTATAAAACAATTTTTAAAAATTGTTTTATAAGCTTTTCAAATATTTTGCTTTAAAATTCCACACGTTACTTCATCGTGACAATGACGAAGCATGTAAGGCCATGCATGCAAGGCAAACATTTGAATTGTAACTTTTTTACGAAATCAATTATTTTAGAATTTATGTTAAGTTTAGATACAAATGTGTAATAAGCTTTCACTTGACTCTTAACGATAGCAGTTCAATACGTACTTGTATTAGAATGTAGTTTTATTTTATAGAGTGCAAGAATAATATTTAATTGAAATGAATTTTAAATGAGTACAAGTGCGTAGTAGGCTTTTAATGATGAATTCAGTCAAACTGAATACGAACTTGTAATTTGTAGAAAGTTACTAATTGACAGAAAGTTCATTTTAATTTCAATGCAATTGGTGTTTTATTATTTCTGTATCTATTTATGTCTACAATTCATATTTGAAGTATTGTCTTGCGTTACACGGAAACGTTCCACTAGACTCATGATTCATTTCTGTGGCGACATTATAGTGTATTTAAGATAGATCATAAAATATAAAAGTCGTTATAAGTAAAGTGACAAACCAATCAATTTGGTAGTAAATGCTGGAAGAAATGGTTGCCAAAGGCTAATACATTGCAATGGATAAACCCGAAAATATAAAAATAGTACTGAAATATCAAACTTTGGGGTATTGAGGTGTAACTGATGATATGAATAAAGTCGATGCATTCTTTTTTGAAAATGACAAATTTTATCGTAATACAACCTAAATTCAGAAATGGAAGCATTGAAAATTAAGATACATTGAATAAAATATTTTTGGTGTCTTGAAACATCAACAATAGGGTTTTCATATTCTAACCTTATGAACGTTTAAGGTCTAAAATCTGACGATGACAAAGTTGTAGTGTCGAAACGCGTCACGCATACATATTTTATTCTTATTTTTTTAATAAAACACTATTTTGGAGTAGGAGCACCGTTGTCTTCCTAATGAAATGTTTTATAAACTTGTATTATAATTTTCTCGCCAACATCTTTATAAATACATTTATAAAAAATTTAATCATTTACTACACAAAAGAAGTCAAGTTGTTCGGAAAGACTCGAATGTTTCAGCTTCGAATAAAATAAAACAATTTGTTTTAGAGCACTTTTTATACTTATAGAACATTTATATTTATAAAGAACTTTGGGAAAAGTAAATGCACAAAATACTATTGAGAAACTTCAAATAACACATATATCAATGTGATTGATCTAACCGAATATTATCTTTCCTGAAGCAATTCAAGTTAAAACTCATTTAATTTCTGACATAAATAAGACGATGTTATCTGAAACTACAGCCTTAAAACCACATTTAATTTGATAATAGATAGATATTTTAAAATTTTAATATAATCCTTGTAGGTAGGAGCGATTGTGCACTTCTCTTTAGATATGCAATCTGCAAATTGTCACTCTCATAAAGATTCCATTAATGATGTTTAAAAAAGGACTACTGCCACGGTTGAGTCGCTCGTCGCTGCCGATCATTAATTACTTAATCTATCAGATAACTGAAGACGAAAATGCAACTAAACAAAAACAAAATAAGGAGAAAAAATATAATGAAAACAAAAAACACACACTGAAGATGTATCATCCGCAAACGATTCGTATTTGTTTTCTGAGCGTATCAGTCCAGTATTAAAACATTTTCATGCTCTGCATTGCAAATTTCAATGTATCTAAGCCACAGAAAACCATGCTCGGATTCTATACAATCCCATTATCCTTTAGTAAAGAGGCATTAGCTTAAAAAATATAAAAACACAATACAAAAACATAAAAATTATTTAACAAGAAAAAACACAAAAATTATTAAAGTGTGGATAAGGCACTCGGTAACCACTCAGTAAAGTAATGGTTTTATGCATCTAAACCTGCATCCGTGCATGACCTTCACCCACTAACATTAAATCCATTTAAACATCAAAAAACCAAGGATGAAGCTGAGGCTATAGAATTTTCCATTTGCTAAAAATTCTAAAGCCTCAGAAAAATACCTTTCACATCTCCGTCCAGTCACCTCGCAACCGATTTATTTAAGCCGTTTTTTTGTTAAATAATTTTTATGTTTTTGTATTGTGTTTTTATATTTTTTAAGCTAACGCCTCTTAACTGAAGGATAATAGGATTGTATTGAGGATTTCCTGGAGGTCCTCTAGAGGCTCTTACATTGACTGAATAATTCAGGCTGGTGGGCGAAGAAAAGGTCTTCTAAGCAGCTTACGACGCCACTTTTGGACTTTGCTCAGAGGGTTGATATTGTATTTATATTGACGTGATTGTTTAGATTGACGTGTTTTCAATCTGTCACTAATAGGAGTGGAAGCGCATTATTTATACAGATTAGTGCTTGGAAACTTATAATGGAGTTTGTGAATTTTCCTAAGGATCGCACGCTTACAAGTTGTTAGCCTATTTCATTGTTTGTGGCGATCGAGTGCAGAATTGCTCTGTAGTTGATTAAATGGGAGCTAAAGTGGGGTCTAGATCGTTTTATCAGTTGAAGTTTCTGTTGAAAGTTATGCAAAGATACGTAATCTCATCCCGGAGGGGGGGGGGGTAGATTCTTCCCATAGACGGAGTCGGATTTTGACAGTTTTAATTTTGAAGTTGAGGCATATCATGACAATTTTCAATGTAGTGTAGCGAGGCGAGCACAGAGCCCTGTGGAACATCGCCTACACGATTAATTTCTCTAGATAATTCATTTCCTACTTTCATGCAACTTTCAGGTGTGGGTCGTGTGTACAGCGAAATGCTTTGAATCCAAATTGGTTGTCAAGAATTTTATGGTTTGATTCGAGCACGCTCCTCAGACGGCCGGTCAACTATCTTCTCAAAAATCTTGACGAGACCCCAAAGATGACACTCAGCTTAGGTCTTTATTAAGTTTGGATATAATAATGATGTTTGCAGTCTTCCAAGGATTGGGAAAAAATCCTAATAAAAGACATTAGATAAGCTACATTTATACTTCGGGATAAAGTATTGACAATACAGCAGTAAATACTGATTAATACAGCCCAAGGAAAACATAATTTGAAATAGCCTCTACTCTAGGAAAATTCAACATATTTCTTTAAAAAGAAAGCCAAATATTATTTTTATAAGAGTTTTGTAGGAATTACGGAATTGTAGGTATTAAGGAAATTCTGTGCAAATATTTGGATTTAAAAAAAATAGAAATTAAATCCCATCCTGGCAACAATGATTACTGTTGCTTGACGATCGCACTGCATACATACGTGATACATCCTTGAATAAATACTCCGAGACTACTGAAAGATAAGCCGAATTGTGATAAATAAAGATACTGGAAATTATGTTGCATCAAAATGCATTTCGGTTTCAAAAAGATACAAGGTTTAAATTAATACACGCTTATTTAGAATTAATTTTAGAAGATTATGTAAATACATTTAAGTTGGTATTTTAATAATATTCTACATATTCAATCTTATTTATCATAGGTTAGTTATTATGATCGATTAATATTAATTTTATATATTATGTAACATTATTTTGGAACATTTTCACGATGAAGGATTACTGAAATTACTACTGTTACTACCCTATAATTGTCCACATCATTCCTGTTATACCTTTTATATACTGGTATAATTACTCCTACCTTCCAATATTGTGGAATCCTCTCTTTCCCTTTCCACACAGCATTCATACCCCTTATTAACGCACTTACGCCTTCCTCATTCAAACTCTTCCACACACCTACCAATACCCCATCTGAACTTTGCGCACTACCTTGTTTCATTGTATGTATATCTTTTCTTACATTCCCTTCTTTAATATTCTCCGTTTCCTCCCTTTCTAATTCTTTATCTTCGCCTATACCTACTTCACAATCTTTCTCTTTCACCTCTTCTATCCCATTCTCCTATCTATATATCCGCCTCCCTCCTGTACTCAATTTTTTGTATTACTAAAATATCTCCAAACATCACCCTCGGAATACAGCGTATTAACCCTTAACGAACGAGATTTTTACATAACAGAGCATTTGTATGACTTCTCGTTCAAGTGACTGGGTTTATTTTCGTTTAAATTCAACGTTTATGCGGGCACTTAATCGCATTCTGTGCACTTAAAAGCTTTTCATCGGTGTGTAATCGTTCATGCCTTACGAGATCATATTTACGTACAGCTTTAAAATCACATTCGGATCACAGGAACAGTTTCTTAGCCAAATGTCTATGTTTCTGTACTCTAATATTATCTCTGAATGGTTTCAAAGTCACATTCCGTACAATAAAAAGGTGGTTCAACTGAATGTATCACTTCATGTCTAACTCCATTTCCCCATGGCATCGATATCGCAAATGGAACACTTATGGAGCAAATGGAGCAATAGTATTTTTTGTTTTCTTAAATTTAGTTTTCTTTTATTTCTTGACGTAGCTCTTTTCTATTTGGTTCAATCGCATAACAAAAGAAATTTGTGAGTGCACAGGCGCATGCCAGTAGTCAGTATTTGGCAAGCTTTCCGATTGTGGGCAGTTAAAGTGAAGTGATGTATGCGTGCCTGCTATCAACTTGTGCAGGACGACTTTAGAAAGTAAGTTGACGTGTATGTGCTGTGCATAAACTCCTCTATAGTCTGGTTGACTGGTTATAGTTGATTCAGGGCGTCACATCACTGCAAACTGTTGGAACAAATTGTAAAATCGTATATTTTTCTATTCTTAAACAATGTCTCCAGAGATACATATGAATCACCAGTAGCTAAAAATTTTCCAATTTATTTTAATTTAATTTTGGCTGGGATTGCGTTTTGCATTTGGGTACATTTTTGTCTTCAATTTTTCCTAAGAATTCATCATATTTTTCAGGAAGCATTCTTAAATGGTTTCTATAACCACTAACCACATATATCTTCTTGTCGCATTTCTGCAAACAAATTACTACTTGTCCATAATTTTCTCTTGTTAATCCAATCTTTTGCTCTCTGTATCTAGTTCCAAATGGCATCTGTATCCCTGCTTTACAGACATGCCAAGGAGCAGCTTGCATGCAATTTTACTTGCAAATGTATCCTTCAGTGTGCCATCTACTGGCATATACCAATTTTGTGCATCTAGGCTACTTCCCCAATTTAATGGTATCTCCAGCTTTATAAGTGTTAAATACACCAAACAGAAAGAAATTTATTTTGTAAATAAGATGAAATGATTCTTAAACTTTTTGGGAATAACAATAGCTTGACATTGGGAAAAGGGCAGGAAGCCCTATTCTAAGCCCTAGCAGGAAGCCCTAGCATAACTCTAGGAAAGAATAAAAGTAAACTTTGAATTGAAGCTAGTGATGCGCTTCTCATTTATAAAGTACCTCATTTGAGGCCTCGTTATCATGAAACGAAGGAGTTACTCTTTTTCCAAATATATAGCGGATCATTATTTAGAAGAGTTCTTCCTTTTCTTTTTTCAAGAGAAGAGTTCCTTTGTTTTTTCAAATGAGTTTCTCTATTTCTTTTAATAGAGGAGTTTCTCTTTACTCGTTGATGAGAATGTTTGTGGACAACGTAACAAGATTGTTTTTTGCACATAGCAGGCGCTAGTCGCTGCACCGACCGAGAGGAGGAGATGGCTTTCTCATTTATGACATATTTTATTTGAGGCCACTTCATGATGAAATAAAGCAGTTACTCTTTTTCAAATATGAGGAGATTTATTATTTCTGAGGAGTTACTCTTTTTTTTAATGTGAAGAATTTCATCATATGTGAAGAGTTGCTCTTTGTACTTCCCGTCTACATTGGAGACGTACGGGAAGGAAATTGCCATTGTGCAAAATTTCACATAACCCCAATTTTAAACAAATCTTCGTATTGAATGTTTGTTTGTGTGTATGTGTGTGAGGTTTCGACCAGAATAATATTTGTCATACGCAATTAGGAGTACCTGTGAACGAATCCTACAAATTTTGAAAAAAATCGACTCTCCGGAAGTGAGGTCACCTACGGAAGTAAAGCTACAATTTCAACTGAATGCAAGCCAATGTGATATGAATTACCTCTATGCAAAGCTGAACATACTCGCAATATTTCAACCACTATCTATGACCGGAAGTCCCCTTTTAGCTCAAAATTATAACTAATCATGCCAAAATTGTGCATATATGCTGCGCATCGGAAGTGACCGCATATTGTCATCAAAAGTATAACCAATTGAGCTGTTTTATATTACGGAATAAGAGTTTGTGCAAAAGTATTTTTTTATGACTTTCCTCACCATTCATGTGCATTTAGTGGAAAATCTATCAACCGAAAGGCATGTTATTTTCTGCGATGGCTTTGCAATATCTATTCATTGCAACTAAATTTTACACCCTTATTTCCAATTCCAAAATATGTAGAGGCTCACACAAAATTTCAACGCATTCTGCTAATAGGAAGTGTTTTATAGATATTCGGGAAACTTAAATATTTTGTAAACGAAGTACCTCAGAGCAAAGACCGATTGATTTCAAGTTTGATATCTACATTTGGATCAATCCTTTGCTCATATATGAACATTTTCTGCAAAGTGATATACTACATATGATGGCATCAAGGTGAACGAATAGGTCATTTTGAAACCAGGTATTACTCCATCGTTAGTTGAAACCATAAGAACACGTTAGCGTGAAAGTATCATGAGATCATTGAAGTCGTTGATATTGAGAAATGGCTGAACTTTAGCGTAGCAAAATTTCCATCGTGTCTGGAATAATGTCTTTTGCCCAAAAGAGTTCTCATTTTGGACCTGGTTAAAGAAGTCTGGTTAAATCGTGGAAAACACGCATCGTAAAACGTCGTGTAAAGGCTCATTGTTTCGGAATATTTTAATTTTAAACGATTTGGCAATTTCAATCCCTTCAAGGGATTGTAGGGATTTGTTTGAAAGATTTTTGTACTATACGCAAGCGCATACAGTTCTTATTAGAGAGATTGTACGTAGATTAAATCAATGTAAAATTTAAAAAGAATATATCAAACATTTCTATATTAAATTATGGCATAAATAGGAATTCCTTGAAGAACTATTTCCTACGTATGTACAGGATGTATTCTTTCACATAAAGAGCATCATCATCAAATCATCGATCTTTCATTGCGTTTGTTCTCTCGCGATGCCAAACATGATCGATAATACGAGATAAAGAAGAATTGCTTCTTATATCTGGAACAAATTACATTACCAGCATCTTAGCTTAACGAGCATGTTGTTAATATTGTTAGAAATCTATACGTGTTCTAATAAATAGCCATATGAACAAGAAATATAATCCAACATGGATTTGAGATGTTTGAAGAAAAACTTTATTTGATATATGGATAAAAATATTTATAATTATTATATTAATGCTACGAATTTTTAATCAATACATGAACTTTGATTAAAAAAGCGATACTGTATGAAGCCTGTGTTGTTGATATGACACTCAAATGTAAGTTGAAAAAGATTATTGTTGTAGTAGAATTATACTTCAACGATTTAACCTTTTCAAGGCCATATATGGAAATAATGACTTTTTGATTAAAATTGAAGATTTGGTTGATATCAAGGATATATATATATATAGAAAACAAATAAAGAATCTCTATCTGAATTTAAAGTAGCCTAATGTACGACGAGCGTTCGTTTTGCAGTACTTGCTCCTCGTCAGGTGCGTGTAAGTATAACTTTTAAGCATTGACATTTACTCACAGGCACTCTCTTTAATATAAATTTATGTATATAAATAAATATATAAATAT